>SOPF01028093.1:445157-502620 GCA_012979155.1 Hypericum perforatum | reverse complement strand
CTATTACAAAATCGTCAATAGTTCAGGGACCTGAGGGTAATTAACCCTTCTTCGTTGCTTTAGGAGTAACTCTGAGTTCTTGTTCCTACTCATTTACCTTCTTTGTTGGAGGTTTCACCACTGAGCTTACTGAATTCTTTCCCAAATCTAGTCTACTCCGAGTTGTGATGACTTTGTAGTACTCCTGCCTGGTGGGAGGGACGTTAGTGTGTTTCAAAAGTGTGCCTTAATATTGCACATTCAGTTATGCTACCCACTAGCCAATTTGTACTTCCAAGTTCCTGATCGTGGCCTCATGGCTTAGCACTTACTTCCTCAACTTATATTCGCTTTGGCAATCTTATTGCGGTGGTACTTCCTATTGCCACTTTTGTTGATATAGCTAAAATTGTTATTGTAGCCAAGAGCCTTGAGCATTGCCACCTCCTAGTATGGGTCCATGTTATGGCTAAGGTACCTGTTGACTTATATTATTTCTCCAAGAAAAGTTGGGGTGGTTTCTCCAACCAGGGTTATAAGTAGCAAAATAAAGATCATTACTAGGCACATTAGGTCTACTTGCATTACCTAAATAATTAATAGATTAAACAATAACAGAACAACTATCTATACGATATGAACTAGTTTAGATCTCGCAAACATGAGAAGAAGGTGTAGATTATTTTACGAATGGAGATTGGACCACTTGTGTGAGAGTGGCTACTTGTGCTTAGAGAGTGGTGATATGGTAGTTGTCCTACATAATAGCAACCTTCTTCCTTTCTGTTTGCTCTCCTCGCCCGTGGTTGTTTGTGGCTATAGCTTTGATGATTCACAATCTATCAGCTTTTGACTTCTCTATCAATGGTCCTCTAGCTGCTGCATCCAAATTTACTCAAATTTATGGATAACACCCATTATAGAATGTCTGATTGAGCATCTATTCTGGGATCTAATGGTGTAGGCAGTCTCTAAGCAATGCTTTGTAATGGTACCATGCCTCATGTAATGATTCTCAACCCATTTGCCTGAATTAAGAGATTTTATTGCATAATTGAGTAGTTTTGCCTAGAGAATAATATTTCTCAAGGGACTTATCTGCTAACATGTCCCATGTGGTGAAGGTACCCTTTGGGAATAAGTCTACCCTATCTCTAACATCATCCTTTAAGCTATGTCTGAATAGTCGTGATTTGATGGCATCCTGTGAGACACCATTATATTTCACTATTGAGCAGTGGTTTTCAAATGTTTGGTTCTGCCTCACACGATTTTCAGAAGGTGACCCCCCAAAATGATCTTGGCAAACCATCTAAACAAGACTAGTCATGATCTTCAAGTTACTTGCCTCAGACAATTTGGGATAAGTTTGCCTCCTCATGTTGTTGACTGGAACATTGTTGAGTTGCCGATCTGCCATCTTGTCCTTGTGTTGATTCCTTCTATTTAAATAAAAAGTTTGTTTAATTTCTGTATCGTACTCAAAAAGGGGTTGGTTATCTCGACAAGTATGTGGTATACACTTCCTACAATCCTCACTGTATTATAGAACTAAATAAAGGATATCAAGTGTAATGATGAACAAAGAAAATGTAATAATGCTTAGACTCAAAATCAAGAACATTGTATCTAATGTTAAAGGAAAATTGATTCAATTCTGTCTTCGGCAACAGTGCCTAAAACTTGATGCGATAAATCTTGGGTCAAAAACACGCACAAGAAAACACGATCACACAAGAAACATAGTCATAAATAAGATCGTCTCCGTAGGGACAGAAAAATCAATTTTGATAAGTACCAAATTATGAATTTCTAAATCTTAAGCTAAGTAGATTAATTTTATTATGATTGTTCGTTCTAAAGCTGCAAATTTTACTATCGTTATTCGAATCTAGGATTGTCAATCCTAAACCCTAACAATAATAATTAGGTAAACAAAATGAAATAAAACAATGAAACATATATAATTTCGTACTAAGGACTAAGGTTGTTAATCTCAATCCAAAGCATAGAGACACAAGAAACTCAAGTAATAAACAATCAAACAATTAAATAAAAGACAATGATTGATTGCAAGGTATGAAAATACGAAGCTAGACAACTACAAACTGGGTCTGAAAATAAGAGTTTAATGAATGTCCCCTATAATACCTCACTAACCTATTTATACTGAAAAGATGTCATAAACAGGTGAGACTCTGCCAAAACTAGAGATCTTCTACCGGGCTAGCACCCGTTGGGTAGCCAATATTTGCTGGACTCTTCAATCCATAAACACCCCAGCATCTGCTAAGTAGCCAACACCCGCTTGGCTTCTCGAGTGAACATTTTATCCCCCCAATATCTGCTAGGGGGCCAATAACTGCTGGGTCTATTGCAACTTTCCTCCGATCTTTGTTAGGTCTTCTTACGATCCTATCGATTCCTATCCAGCTCACCATCCCCTCCAAATACCTGCAAAACACACAAAACTGACAGATATCCTACTTCTTGATGCAACACAATAAACTAACTTAAGAACACACAAAATATGACATGAATATACACAAAATATGACCAATACATATCCAAATAATGCTAATTAGACACGTGTTCACAAGTACATAACTAGGTTATATGGATCTAGTGAAGTCATAAGATATGATGACACTCTAGCTTCTACAGTTTGGATTCTTTAGCCAAGCAAATATGAGTAACTAGTACTTGGGGATATGGTACAAGAATATCTCACTCTAGAATGATGGTCTTAGTGGCAAATAAAAAGAGCCCACTTAGTGATGCTACTGGGTCTCTAAATTTGACTCAATGAGAAGTTCTTATTTTTCTCATTTTGGTCGCTAAATCAGGCATCAAGTACTTATTATGATTTAGTAGCATTGCTCCTAACCTCTAGGAATCTTGTTTTCCAAGAGAAAGAAATGATAGCAAACTAGATAATTATAGCAGAGCTTTGACTACCCTTGAGGATTCTCTATTATTGCCAGGGCTGAAACTAAGAATAGACTTCTCTACTAGGTTTGAAAAATAGATGTCTACTTGCCAGACCCTGAAAAAATCTTGCCCTATGATCATTCTTGTTTCAGTTTGATACATAATGTTAACTACATTAGTGGATAAAGTAGACTCTAAAAAGTATAGTGAGCAGGTTTATGGAATGAAAGGGATGGAAAAGAGGGCAAGGGATGTATGGCTCTTAGACTCCGATAATCTTGTTGCATAGAAAAGAAACTATAGCTTGATTGTGATTCTCTTATTGCCAATGATGATTTTCTTAAGCCAAGGATGAAACTAAGAACAAACTGCTCAAGTGGCCTTGTAAAGTATCTATCACCTTGGTAAAGCTCGAAAAAATCCTACCAAGATTATTCTCGTTTCTCCTCGACACATGGTTGGTTACCCATACTTGATGGGTAAAGCAGACTCTAAAATAGTTTATAGAATAGGATCCTAGAATGAAATTAGCTTTTTAGTTCTTATTTGGTCACTGGTTCTTCCTTTAATGTGACGCCTGAGAGAAATGAGAAAGGGGTGTATGTGGAGTATCACCATCAAGCTTGGGAGGTTTAACTAAAAAAAATCAAGCGTTTGAGTCTGAAAGATATGTTTCCTATGGCACATATGGAACAACTTTAATTCCTCATAGTTCTTACCTAAAGTTTCCAAGTCAATATAGTTCTTCAGACTTGCATGAATGAAATTTTGTTTAGATAAGCAAATAGTTAGGTTTAGCAAGTGATAGAGAAGTTCATACTCAAAGGTCATGGTGGACTAAAAGTTATTCTTAATTGTTGTTAGGGAGCAATAAAAAATAATCACTATTGTCAAATCGAAACAACTATATTTAGAAGTCTTTTAAATAGGGGCTCTTCCTATTCCTATAAAAAAATAATTATCTCTACTTAATTAATTAAGTCTAGTTTAATCTTCTTTCTTCTTCTCTCCTACCATCCTTTCTTTCATTAGACCTCTAGCTCTTCTCTCTCCTATTTGAAACTCTCTCTCTTCCTCTCTTCCTCGGAAGCAAGTTGCCTACAAGATCCTAACCTAAAAAACCACTTATAAAGAGGAATATGGTAGTCTTTTACTTGAAAAAGAGAGAGAAGAAAGGAGAGAGTCCTCTAAGATGAAGTCCAAGAAAAAAACCCACTTTAAAGAGATATTCCAAGTGCTCTCAAAATCAAGAATCGTAGATAGAAGATAGGATGAATGCTAAAGAACAAGAAGGAAGTGTTGAGTGTGTGGTGAGAAAAATCATCCTTGCTAGCTCACGCTAGCTCATTTTTGCACGCAAGAGGGTTAAGACTTAGGCTGGCAGCCATTAGACGCTCTTGTCTTACTTTTTTTGTTTAGGCTTTTTGTATACCTAATTCAATCTAGATAGTTTTTTTAGACTCCAATTATTATCTATTATATAAAAATATCTTCTTAGGGTTATATATGGCTTTGTGACTCGTATGCATTCATAAAAGTTCTCCTTTCTCCTCGTAGATTTAGCCATTAAGCTTAACTACATTATATCTTGTGTCTGTATTTTTCGTGCGATATTATTTTTGAGTTGATAAATTTTCTAACAATAGGTATCAAAGCTTCATGGTTAGAGGATGGTAGATCAAAGCTCGAAGCTTGTTCTTATGAAGTTTGATGGTTTGTAGAATTTTAGGTTATGGTAAAGGTGTGTCAAAGATCACCTCGTACAATAATGGTAAATGTATGTCAAAGATATCCTCGTGCATTAATGGATGGTCATTATATTATTGGAGAAGAAACTCGAAAAGAGAGAGGATCAAGAGTGAAAGATGATGGAGGACAAGGTAGTAGTGATAATTTGCTTAATCTTGGTAAATGACATGATGTAACACATGATACATTAGGAGTCACCAGCTAACATAAAGAAGAAATTATACGCAAGGTATATGTCTAAGTCTTTGTTGAACAAACTTTATCTTAAGCAACATTTATATGAGGTAGAGGCAGAGGCACATGGACATTAGTGGGGCCAATTGACCCCGCTTAATTTTTTGTTTATTTGTCAATTTGATATATAATTTAGTATATGCACCCATTCAAAATAAAAAATTTGACCCCATTAAAAAATTAATCAGCCTATAAATTAAAATTGAATATTACAAAAATTAGATATTTTACATATTGCCTCCATTCCAAAAAATATCTGGCTTCGCCCCTGATATGGGGTGTAAATAAAGGAAGACTCTAATTTGAGTCATCACATTAATAGTTTCAGTCGACAGAAGAGCGACTAAAAAAAGGTTGATATGAAATTCAATGAAGAAGATAATACATTATTGCTCATGAATTTCTCACAGGATTCCTTTGAGAATGTGATTACAACCCTAACTTGGGGGTCCTTAGTGGTAGAGAATATAAAAATAATTCTATGGTTTCATTAAAGGATTAAAATTAGAGAAGAACAAATAGAAGTGATGCTTATGATGAGTAAGTATAGTGATAGAGGAGCAAAAGATAGAAGAGAATTAAAGTTGAGTTCAAGGAGGTAGAAGAGAAATTGGTTCTAGTGCAGAGAAAAATGACATTTGCAGAAAGATTGTCCAAGAAGAATTTGGAACTATAAGGTAAAATTGACATCTATGAATATGACTTTATATATGGACGGGTTGGATAATGATTGTCATTTTGGAGCAGGTAGATATGTGCATGCGTTATTTTATGTGGATTAGTGACACTCAGTGGTGGGCTTCCTGCACTATTTCATGGGAGCAGGTTTGGGCCCCGAGAGAGGAGAATGGGCTAGGGCTTTGCTCTATCCGCCAAGTGAACCTTGCTTTTCTGAGCAGGCTCACTTGGTCCATCCTTCACAGCTCAACCCGATACTATGACTATTTACGAGATTGTTTGATTGATACGATAGACAGGACCCTAAGGAGGTATGTTTGGTCATTGTTTTTATAGGGAGTACGAAGTTGCTTACCAGATATTGTCCACTATACCTGGGTTTTGGTTAGGGAGGACTCCCTGACCAATTTCTGGCTGGACAATTGGCTGGGGTATGTTATTGCGGAGCGCGTGGGCCTCCCAGAGCATCTATATTCTCTGTGCACATTCCCCATTGCATCGTACTAACGAGATGACCGTTGGTGGATCCACCAGCATTTCTATGAGGCCTTCCCTGATATTGTGCAGGATATTCACAACTATAGCCTGGGTCCCCCAAGTAGCGACAAGACAATATGGGCCCATGCTCGAGATGGAGCACTCACCTCCAGAGCTACTTACAATGATCTTTGGCCTGCTTACCTCCCAGTTTGGTGGGGTTCCTGGATCTGGGATGCTGTTATTCCCCCACGAAGGTCAGTTTTCTTATGGCGTGCCATTTTTGGGGCTCTACCCACTTCCAATATTATGTACCACTGTGGTTTTGTTGGCCCTAGTATTTGTACTTTGTGCTTGGCAGATGCGAAGTTATTGGATCACAAGTTGGTATGCTACCCGATTGCCACTACTTTTTGGAGATATTTTTTTGGACTATTTGGCGTCTCATGGAGGCCTTTCTTGAGCCTCGACGAGCTGATTTTAGAGGTGATGCGGCAACAGTTCGGCCCCCAGGTCAGGATTCTGTGGAGAGTAACCATTATGATGGCCGGGGTACAATGCACACATCTTTAGAGATTAGCATCAGCCTCTGGATGTGCTACTTGTGCTCTTTTGGTGGATGGTGAGTAAGATGGTGATTTTCAACACGGGGGCTACTATGTGCACTCTATATTGCACCAAGTCCGAGCTGGGCGCCACACATCATTGAGGTTATTTGGCATTGCCTGCATCCGAGCTAGCTAAAGTGCAATATGGATGGTAGCTCCCTTGGAGTTCTAGGTTAGGGATGGGCAGCAGGCATTTTCCACACTTGTAGTGGCTTCATCAAGGATTGTTTCAATCACCCTATTTTGAGCTATTTTGCGTTCGAGGCAAAGCTTTTGGTAGCTATTATCGTAGTGGAGACTGCCTTTGAGCTAGGTTAGCATAAACTCTGGCTTGATATGGACTTGATTTATGTTATGCTATGCTTTCAGTCCCCTCAGGCAGAGGTTCCGTGGCACTAGCGGTCCTGCTGGCTACGCATGTTGACGCACAGGTCCCAGATGTAGTTCCAGGTCTCCCATATCTTTAGAGAGGGGAACCAGGTAGTAGATGCATTGACACACCTTACGGTGGATGGGATGGTGCCTGAGCTTCCCAGCCTCGCTCTATAGTTTTTTTGGTCGTGACATGTCAGGTCAGCCCTATTACAGGTTCGTCCATTGACGATAGTTCTTTTTGGCTGATTTCACCTATCTTCTACCAGCCTTGATGCTAGGTGTGTTGGTTAGCATGGGTATTGGCTAGTTCATGCCCCCTCACTTGACTACCAGGCTTGTTAGCTAGCTGGGGAGGGGTTTCTGTCCCACCTAACTACCAGGATTATTGGTCAGCAGGTGTGTTGTGGGCTTTAGACTTGTTTGTATCCATTTTTTTATTTGATGTGTAGTTTTTTGGAAAAAAAATATATATTTGAATTCTTAGATTTTAAATAAAGCTTATTCCTTTCACAGGATATCCAGGAGAAGGTGATTTGATACCTAGAAGTTTGTTGATTTAGGTATAGTGACTATGGGGGATAGTTCCACTTCTAAGATCATTAGCATAAATGATATATTGTCATGACATGCTCTTAGGCTGGTAACCGATGCTAGACTTCACGACAAACATATGCAAATATATAATCTAGAAAGCCTCAAATATCACACACAGATCCATCAAAACACACATCAGACAACCTAAAAAAATACAACATATTCAAAGATGATACACGAACTATCAACAAAAAAATCTGAACAATCCATCATCAAAACAACAAGTCTAAAACTAGACATAAACCATGATCTAACATATGAAAACCACTACGGAGCTTCTAAACAGATTTACAAGGATAGCACAAATATGGAGACCTCAAAAGAGTAGCCCTCGAACAATAGAGACGGGCTTAGATCGCAGACTGTAGAATCAAATACTACTATAGCACCTTAGATTAGTAAGGGGTATACACTTAGTAAAAAGATATAATATAACATATTAATTATGTTTGACATATGCGTGCCATGGTGCTCAGCCATGTTCAACATAACTTAACTCGAAAATGCATGATGACCATATGTTCCACAAATTGCCAAAGCATAAAATAAAAAGATATAGAGACATGAACAGGTTATGAAAGACCCCTTCATCTGACTATACAAGAGATATCCAAATGGCCAACAAAATCTCCGTCCACAAACAAATAGAATCTAACTTACAAATGTAAACTAGTGATATCCCTAACCTATAAGCTCATAGACTAACATCCCTGGTTAGTACATAAAAGCCAGTTCATTTCTCTCACAAAACATATATAGTATCAAACATGATCAAAGGTCTAAAACTATATCTATTATACATGGGCATGTCAAACATACCAAATCAGCTCAGAGCAAGGAAACTAGCCAGTTGTTCATAGAACTCACATTCATCACAAATTCATTCAAAATGTGTCTAAAACGTATCACATATGCAAACAAATCATCCTATAACCAAAACCATATGCATAAGTCACACATCATCAAGATTTGAAACATGCACATGTACAATACACAACCAACATATCATGGTCTATCCAGTTACTCAACAAAGATCCACCGATCAAACTAATTTCCAAATCTGATGTCCTCTTCACTTAAGTTTTTATAACTTTCATCTAGAACAATTCTCCTTCACTCACACACCTTGAGGAAGTTCTCTACATAATCTCAAATCATAATAAGGAGGTCAACTTCTCACTTTCCAAACTAAATCACTGCCAAGAACTCAAAAAATAATAGACAACGGTACAATTACACCAAGCATAAGAGAAGCTCAACCATTTCCATCTTCAACAACATCACATATAGCTCAATAGCAAACCATGACCACTTTAACACTTTTTATGATTTATCTTGTATGTACTTAGCTTCACATAATCCAAGTATTCACTGAAACCTCCAAACAAACCACTTACCAAGTCCTTATTCTTGATCCTCTTCAATCTAAACACAGCCAACAAGTCAAAACTTCAGCCAAGTCTTGAACAAGATTTCTTCATCCAAATAAGACATATAATACCTAGTTGGAATGACTATAGAGTCCTCTACAAGTTGACAAAATTTCATGTTCCAATTCAAAGCCTATTACACTTACTAATTATATTTTTCTCAATAACTTCAGCTGTGTACTTCTCCAACAATGATTTGATTCAAAATGGATTTTTTTGTTGCTTCCTAGAACAAAATACCACATATGATATACCCAAAGAAAGGTCTCTAAGTCCTCTACAATTCTCTTTAGTGTTTGGAAGTCCAAATCAGAATGGAAATATGCTTGCCAATCAATTCTTTCACTAGTAGCTTCTTTCTCTCTCAATCAACCTTCTCTCTTCTTTCTCTTTAATTTCATTTTATGACTAAGTCTGGACATTCTACCTCTTCAAGAAAACCGCTAATATATACAAAGAGGTGGGTAAGGTCCAATATCAATGAACTCACCTCTTCAATCATGTCTAAGAAATAAACAAAGCGACTGAAGTCCAATCAGATCGTTCCATAAGCAAGCAGCTCAAGTATGGCAGTCTTCCTCTAGTTTCTATCCAATTTGATTAGTCATAGTTTTTGTTCCTTAAATTTCTAGTTCCTAGATCAAGTAGAATTGCATAATTTGAAACAATATTGAGGAAGTTATGGCCATTTTACCACACAAAGGTCAATCTGTCCGAATTTGTCCAACAACTTCTCAAACAAAATTTTTACTAAGACTTGTAATAGTTGAAATGGGACTCCAATGACACCAATTCATATTTTTGAATACTTCAAATCACACATCTTATGTAACCATTTTAATCTGATGCATTCCAACCAACCATTTTTTTGAATGTCACAATTCTCCCCTTTATACAAATTCGGTCCTCAAATTTACTTATGAATGAATTTAAGAAATAAGGAACTTACTTGGTTATTCAAATAGGTGCAGAAACCTTCCTCACATGTCATCCTCTAAATCCATAGTCTTTAGTTTTCTCACGTGTCTATCCATAATCTGTAATGGTTGCTCATTGTAGGTGAGATCATAATGAAACTCTACACTTGGCTGATATAATACATGTGAGAAGGCATGTAAATATCTCCTAAGCATGGAGACATGGAATACTGGATGTATATGTGAGAATGTAGGTGGTAATGCTAATTAATAAGCCATTTGACCAACCCGCTCTAAAATCTCAAATGGTCCCCATATCTTGGACTTAGTTTACCCTTCTTTTCCAATCTCATAATGCCTTTCATCAAAGATACCTTAAGGAACACACTTAAACTCACCTCAAATTCAATGTCTTTTCTCCTTTGACCCGAGTATGAATTCTATATACTCTGAGATATCATTAGTCTCTTTCAAATTATCTTGATCTTCTCAACTGTATCATCTAAGAAATCAAGATTCACATATTGTTTCTCACCAATATCATCCCAATATACTAGTAATCTACACTTCCTGCCATATAATGCATCATACGGTGCCATCTGAATAATACTCTAATAACTATATGAGAATTACATCAAAGGCAAGTAAAGTTCCCAGCTACCCCCAAAATTAATTACACAAGATTGTATCATATCCTCCAGAATTTGAATTATCCTTTTTGACTTTCTATCTGTTTGAGGATGAAAAGCTATGCTCAAATCCAAGTGAGTATCCATGGCATCTTGAAATTTCTTCTAAAACTGAGATGTAAAATGCATCCCTCGATCAGAGACTATCAAGATGGGAACTTCATGTAGTCGAACAACAGTATCAATGAATAACTAAGCAAACTTAGTAGCATCATACGTACTTTTGATCGGTAGGAAATATGCAAACTTTGTTAATCTATCCATGATAACCCAAAATGAATCGAATCCTCTTGGTAGAAATTTAGGCAATTTACCTTCTTCAACTTTCAAAGTTGTATGGGGTTAGAAATATTCCAAAGTTGGAGAGGAATTTGACCTTATTAGGAGTCTTAGATTGTAGCAGGTATGGCTATAAAGTTGTAGGAAGTCCAACAAAGGTAGAAAAGGATGCTATGATGGTGATGAAGGATGAAAGAGATGGTAGAAATACATATAGTTTAGTGGGGGACACTACTGTAAGTAGTGTCACAACCTTCTATTCTGATGGAGAGGAGAAGTACTCATGTTATATGAGGTTGATTCACATGAGGAAGCAAAGGCTTGACATTAATAGTTTGAGTAGAATTGTAATTTGTAAAAATATGGATAAGAAACTATGATTGCTTTATAAAAGCATGGTTAATACGGAGTCTTGGTTATCTCAAAGAAGCTTTTTATCTAGTCCTTACCATAGTTTTCTAAAGGTATGGGCATGTCAAAAGTATTAGATAGGTTTAGCATTATGCATAAGAAGGTGGGTGATACTATAAATTGGGTATCATACTTAAGGTCAAACAATGTAGTTTAAAACAAGTTGAGGGTTCTACTAGGTAAAATAAAAAGTTGTCCATTATATACTACCAGAAGTAGTATTAATTTGAGGTAAGAATGTCCAATATATAAGTGGTTTGAAGTTATGGAGCATGGGACTGACTAGGTAATCAAAGGTGTCTACTGGCCGCAAAATTGCTTTTGCAAGTGGACTCGCTAATAAGGTTTAATGGAGACTGAAAAATAGGTCAAGCAAGCATAGGAGCTTGAGCTTGAGGGGCTGGCTCCAAGTGACTGATCAGAAGGTAGTAAGATGTGATAACCTAAAAGTGGTTGGTTGATATTCTATCGTGCTATTTATCTTAGAAATGAGTTTTGAAAGTGAATGTAGATGTTCTTTAGTCTCCTTAGCAATTTGGATCATGCTTAATAAAGTCTAATAAAATATTTCTAAGCTTTATAAAATGAGTTTGACAAGTTTGGACAATAATAATATTTTTGCAGTAATAACAAATTGAATATGATCCAAAATTTAGATACACAGCTTTACCATTTAGTCTTTATAAGATTGTCTAAAGGCCAACGATACTTAATAAAAAATGGACTTGAAATTTGTCATTCTGATTGGACCATAAGTTATAAGGACCAGTCATATTTTATCAAGGTTAAATTGATTATAATTACTTAAAGTAGGTGAATCATTTTAGGTAATAACTCACTATAAATCTTTTTACACTCAGAAAAGTGACGGAAGAAGCAAGAAGCTCCAAAGATAAGCCACAATCCAAAAACTAAGAAAAAGAAGAGAGAGTTAGAGGAAAGAGAAAGAAGCATGTGAAAAAATAATGACTTGGCAAGCTATCTTCTCCTCTAATTCAGATTTTGGTAAGTTATAATTATGAATTCTAGGTTTATTATGAGACTTTCAGTTGTTAAGAACATGCAAGGAAGTTAAGTTTTTTTACTAAAACAGCCCATCAAATAAAAAGAAAAAGGATACAAACCAGTCTGAAACCCACAACACACCTACTAACTAACAATTGTGGCTGTCAGGTGGGGTAAAGAACCCCTCACCAGCTAGCCAACTAATTTGGTAGTCTGGTGAGGTAAAGCAAACTAGCTTGGACCCATGCTATCAACATACCTGGTAGTCAGGGCAGGCAAAAATACAAGCAAACTAGAATAGCCCAAAGAAAATCTCATCAAGGGACAAACCTATAGAATGGCTATCCAGATATGTCCTGACTGATGTGACTAGCGAATGAGGCCGAGAAGCTCAACCACCAGCCATACTCCATGAGGTGAGTTAAAGTATCTGCCATCATATTCCCCTTATGAAAGATATGCATGATATGGATCTACAACTGTGCTTTGTGCTCAAGCATGTGTAGTCAGTAGGATCGCCAATGCCATGAGACCTTGGCCTACGATGTTTGAAATCTCGATAACATATACATGGAGTCTGTTTCCAGCTATTGTCTGTGCTATCACTGCTTATGAGCAATCTCTACTGCAATGATGGCTACTAGAAGTTTTGCCTCGAAAGCAAAATAGCTCAGAATAGGATGAATAAAACAACCCTTGAGGAAAACCTTGCATGTACAGAATATCCCTGCTGAATAGCCCCATCTCGGGGCTCCCAAAGAGCTACCATCTGTATTGCACTTGAGCTAGCTCGGAGGGGGGCATTGCTAGATAATCTTAACAATGTGCGATGCCTGGCCTAACCTCAGAGCAATATGGAGATCCTGAAGTAGAGTCTGCTCCTGCTACAAAGAGAAGCACTACCCAGCCAGAATATCGTCAAAGTACATGACCACGAACTAATCAAGGAACAGTTTCAACACTTAGTGCATAAGTCTCATGAGTGAGCTCGGAGCATTTATCAAGCCAAATGGCATGATGAGCCATTCATATAAACTATCGCGCATCTTAAATGTGGTCTTCCACTTATCTCTGAGGTATTGGAAACCTATAACCCACGGTTATTTTGTTGATCTCCCTACTATCCACACACATCCTCCATGAACCATCTTTCTTAGGCACAAGTAGCGCAGGCACTTCACACGACGCCCTTCTCAAGAAGCTCTTGAACTTGTTTACGCAATATTTGATTCTCTTGCAGGCTCATGTAGTAGTGCGAAAGGTTTGGCAATATAGCACCAGGAATTAGATCGATGGCGTGTTGAATGTCACGCAAGGGTGGCAAACCATTCAACAATTCCCTTTGAGCAATCTTCGGATACTATTGCAACAACTTCTTTACGTGTGCATGCAAATTGTCCCAACTCTCTTCATGATCATGCACATCACAAACAACCAAAACATGACAACCTCCTAATTCCTTAATTGTCACAAGCATAAGCTTATGAGAAGTTACCATTTTTGCAGAATGCACGGTATGATTCATCTTATTCTTGCTTTGCTTTGGCTTACTTGGCAAGAGAGTAAATTGTTTCCCTCCTTTCTTCACTTCATACGTATTCTTCTCTCCGTGATGCAAAGCCTTATTATCGAACTCCCAAGGACAACAAAGTAGAATATGGCATTCATCCATGTCAAGCACATTACACACGATGTTGTCATTGTACTTTCCAATAGAAATAGGAACTTCACACTTCGAATTCACCTTTATGCCTCCTCCTGATCGAATCCAACCGATCGAGTAGGGTACTAGATGCACTACGAGTTTCAACCCTAATTTTTCCACGACTTTCTTGTTGATGAAGTTTTCTTGGCTTCCACTATCGATGATCACATCACAAACTTCATCTCCAACATAGCAATGGGTTCTGAAGAGGTTATTACATTGAGTGTCATCCTTCTTGGCCGTAGTAAGAGCCAATTTCCTCAAAACACCGCAACACTCTTCTCCATCTTTGGAGTCTTCATGATCTTCTTCGCTACTTGCATCAACAGGCGCACAAACGTATGCACCAAGACTCTCTTCCTCCTCATCTTTTTGTTCAACCAATTGGTTGAATTTTCTTTTAGGACAATCGCTGGAGATATGTCCTAGTTCGTTACATTTATAACAATGCAACTTGGAGGTTGATTTGGTCTCAACTTCTTTTCCTTTCCTTTGCGTGTTTTTAGGCACATTCTTCGGTTTGTTTGTTGCTTTAGGATCATTTGTTTGCACAACCAACTTTTCCGTGGCCTTGTTATAATTATAAGATCCTCCTGATCCAGAGAAACGAGAGGATACAATTCATTTCTTCTTCAAAGCCATTCCAATCTTACGTGCCTTAGCACAAGCATCCTGAAAGTAAAGGAATGTATCAAACTCTATACATTGTTTTACTTCGTAGTGCAATCCATCCACGAAAAACACAATCATCTGATCCTTGTTGTTTCGTATGGCCAACCGAATAAACTCTATCACATATTCATCCACGGATCTATTCCCTTGCACACACGTCAAGAATTGCATGTATAGGGTTTGGTTGTAATTTGCAGGCAGAAACCTTTTGTGCAACGCCTACTTCATCGAAGGCCAATCACGAATAGGTAATTCTCCATGCCTTCTTCTTGTTTCTTACTCTTTACACCACCAAATGGCTGCCCCCGACTCTGATTTGAATGCAACGTAACTAACTTTTTGATCTTCAGTTAGATCCATGCAATCGAAGTACTTTTCAACCAAATCCAGCCAATTCAAGAAACCCTCGATGTCCATATCTCCATAAAATTTCTCAATATTCATTTTAAAGGGTCGATCTACATGTCTAAATTGATCAATCTCCCATTCATCTCGTCTAGGAGCGTGTACATCCTCACCACGTCCTCCACGTCCTTGACCTCTTGCTCTATGAACACCACATCCTCCACTTCTTGCAAGGATTGTAGCATCCAAATCCACATCACCCTCGTCTTCAGGATTCACATGGACTTCAGGTGGAGGAGGCTGAACTATGAGATTAGCAAGTTGTGTGCGAATCTCCAAGATGGCTGCCTCAAGATTAGCAAATCTTTGTGTTCCGCGCTCTCTTCCGAGAGGGTCTGCTCTTATCCTTATAAGTTTCCTATTGTTTTTCTAGACGACAGGTTGTCTGCCTAGATAACCTGGCATATGCCAACAATGTCTGGCGTGTGCCAAGTTTAACAATTTAGAAGAGTTGGAGTACGCCAACTCTTTTGGTGTGAGAATTTTTGCCTCGGATGGCCAAAGTTGGCGTACGCCACCAATTTCTGGCGTGCGCCAACACAACAGTTTTTTAGCAGAGTTGCACAAATGAGTAAGTAAGGTAAAATCGTCCTACAAGGAACGAGTTTAAAGCTTCAACTAGGATTTGTAACTTGTCTAAGATCAATTTATGAAGGGGTTTGATGGAAACACTCATTCTAAGTCGGTTTACTAATCTACAAATTATGAACTTAGTTACTTGAAGGTTTGGTTTTCTAACAAATTTTTAACAACTTAATAAGCACAAATGAGCAAGGTGAACTTAAAACCAACATAATCAACAAATTCAGAAGGTTTACTAAGTACATAACATGGTCCTAGTGTTTCAAAATCAACCAAACTACACTCTCGTGCTAGAATGGCCTAAATTGCTTCTTTACCATGCTAAGAATGGTAAGATGTTCTCTCGACCCCAAAAACCAACTAAGCACAGCAAAGAACCAACTATATGCATCACTTTAAGGATAATAAATCACTGAGTAAGAGTATTAGCAACTCGAACCAGCAACTTATCTAACTAACATTTCCATTTAAACCATCTCCTCTCGGTCTCAAGTTTAAACAAACTTCTAACCTTGGTGATCAAGTAAGTTTAGCATGGCATTAAGTTCGTTAATTTGACATGTTCATAATGTTTTTAACCCTCTTAACCGTGACAAAGTATTGGTTTCAAGCCACCTAACTCACAGATTAACTACTCACACATGCTTTCAAAGAACAATATACACATAAACATGAACATACTTAGCATTAATTAACTAAATGAAGAGTTTTAGTGAAGAAAGCTTTACAAGTGTGAAGCCAGCTTTCTTCCTCACGTTCTTCACTGAAAGATGGCCCCAGTTTGTGCTGCACACCTCTCTCTCACACACTCCTCTTGTCTATTCTACACTAATGTTCATTATTAATATAAAACAAAATTCAAAAGTAAAAACTAATATAAACTAACATAATATCCTAACAACTATCCACCCTACACCATAATGGTTTGCCATATTTACTATAAGGCCAAGAAATCCCGAGTGCATGGCCCCCTCCAGTATTTTCCACTCAAAGAGGCAAGTGGCAGCTCTGTCACTGTCTGGTCTGGCGTGCACCAACTTTTCCTGGTGTGCGCCAGATCCTCAGGTGCTAGCCAACTGTGCCTTGCGCGCGCCAGGTCTTAAGTGCTCGTTCGTTCACGTCTGGTTGTTCTTGCTCGTGGTTGTTTGCTTCTGGTGCATTTCTAGCATACGCCACCTTCTTCTAGCGTGTTCCAGGTCTTCAGCGTTGCTCTTCTTTGCCTTTGCATCATTCCTATCATCCATGCATCCGCTCATCTAGCTCGATCATCATCCATTTCCTCGACTTAGCTCCTAAAAACCATAAAACATAATGAAAAACAAAATACACAACTAAAAACATAAAATAAAGAAAACTAAGACAAAGATAACTAAAACTAAAATAAAACAACCTAAAAAAACTAAGAACGAACTAGAAAATGGACACAAGTAATGAGTGTTTTAAGCACTCATCACACCCCACACTTGAATCTTAGCTTGTCCCCAAGCAAGACTCAAATGCGGACAAGAACAAAACAAAAATCACAAAAACACCCACAAACACAAAATGAGGTAAAGAGTTGGCAAGACTCTATCAAAACTTAACTTCCCTCAAAAACATCAACTAATATTAAAATCTCATCATAAACCTAGTTAGTTCATCAATTACAAAGCACAAAATACTACGAACTAATAGGCACCTTGACACTCTATTGTTTCAACAAGTGTTGACTCTATGTAAAAGACACTAGAAGGTTAACTCTCGAGGATAATAAAGTGTATCACTCTTATAATGCGTATGGTCAACTTCCTATCACTCGCATACAGGTCAATATCTCAAAGCATCCTATGTCCTACTCAGCGCTATCTAAAAGTCACAATGGTTGTCAATGATCGGGGGGGCTTTTTCATCGGGTTGTAATGGGGCTGAAGGTCAGGGTGAGGTAAAAATATATGGAAAATGGCTAAACCACCTAATCTGAGGACTCAATACATGAACTAAGCAGTCACTCGTCTAATCTAAGACATCCTCACCAAGTATAATAAACATACACTCCCCAATATCCCAATATACAAAGACCAAGAAGCTCAAGTTTTAGCTAGACTTATGCTTATTCAACTTCACATTTTTTTTCTTTTCTTTTTCACTTCCTTTTTTTTTCTTTTTCACTTCTTTCTCTTTTTTTTACTTTACATTCAACTTACTATACAAACTGCACATGTCTAGGCTAACTTGGCTTCTCGGCTGGTCATATACCATAAAATAATCCCAACTATATACCCTAAGTTGGTTTCAGATACCAACTACTCATAATACAAACATTCCCAACAAGCGCAAACTATAAGTCCTCGAATCGGATGATCAACGATAGGGATGATGATGGATAATAGGCACAATGTTGGCTTCCTCATCTAAGATAAATAAAAAGGCTCGGCTCAAATGGTTTTACGCAAATAGTAATAAGGAATTTTGGCTCTAAGGCTCTAGGCTCAAATATCAAAGAATGCCCCATCATCTTATTAACTTCCATGCAACCTAGACTAGGATAAGTACTAGTAGGATGCCTCGATTAACTAACACTAGTATGCACCTCATGAAAAATAGAGACTGGTGTCTCTTTCATTGGCTCAAGTGCTCACAAGGTTCACTCATAAACCCTCTAGTCTAGTATACATAACGAAACCACTTGTTTAAACAACCAAGTATTAGGTTTCTACCAATTCCTAGGCTTTGTGCTCGAATTAAATTCCTAACTAAGAGTTTGATAAAATTCTAACACAAGTTGAAAATTTTTGAGGGGGTCAAATTTATGAAAATTTCATGCCAAGTCTTAATCGACATGTCCTAGACAAACTAAACATCCTAAAAAGGAAGATTCCTGGAAGGAACCCTCCCCCATACTTGAATGACACATTGTCCTTAAGGTGTCTAATACACACAATCAAAAACACAAATATCACACAAACATTAAAAGCAAACATGCAAGTAAGCAAAAACAAAGATAAGAAAACAAACGAACTCAACAAAAAAAAATCTAACACATAAAAGGGCAAATCAATAAAGTAAAACAAAAATAAAAAGAATAAGGAAGTAGGAGCTCCCTATCAATCCCGTGCTGGCGACTATGGTGGAAAGGAAAATTCGCTATCAAATTCCTCGGCCTATTGTCGCATCCAAGCTGTGTGCCCCCTCTTGTCGACTCTGAATGTGTGTTGCTCCTCCATCTCAGCTCTCTACTGCTCCTCTATGTGAGCAGTCACTGATGTCAAATGCTGAAGCTGGACACCATATCCCTGAAGCTGGTCTCCATAGCCTTGCAGCTGTAACTACATCGCAGAAAACTGATCATGAAGATCTACCTACGGGCATGGAGACTGATGGCTGGTGCCAGCCTCGTCATGATGCTCCTCCTTTGGGTCCTGCTCCTGAGGGATCTGCTCCTGTACCGGTAGTGGAAGGCCCAATCTGGTAAGGGTAGCTAGGACTGCTTGGCGCTCCTCCCACGGCTTGTACCGCACTATCTCCTCGCCATCTCAAGTCATCGTCCTCTTGATGAGCTTGCTGTAGTGGAGCTTGTCAATGTCGAGATCCACTAGCTCCATATATGTCCCTGTGTACTCTGAAAATCTCGCAGGAAAATGGTGACATGCAATGCGAGAAATGATATGACTTAGGTATAGATGCCTAGGTTCCCTATCGCTAATCGAACTTGCAAAGCAGTCAACCACCATAGTATAATTGCTAAACCTAATGTCGTGGAAGAGGTAGTCGATGGCATATAGCTGAGATCTAAAAACCTTAGACTCTTCCCATTGACCAGAGAAGGTCAGAGTCATATATCGGTAGAGGATTCCTAAGTATGGTTCTCTAATCAGTGCATTAGGTGTCCTCCCTGACTCATATCTAGCAAAACCACTGATTTCATGCCAAGCCTGGTGAGCTAAACTAGTTGGTTCAAAATCTAAAGCTCCACCTCCAGTCTTAAGCTCGAAAAGGTCAATGAACTTAGCTTCATTCATGCTAAACTTAGTATCAAAAACTCGTGCCCTGAATGAACTCCTATTTGGCTCAACCTGCAGAGTGTAGTAGAACTCTAGCACTAACTCCTACCTAGCCAAAATCTTTCTATCCTGAAAGTACCCCCACCCCAGCTTCTCAAAAGCCTCTATCAACTCATCAGCTACCCCTAAGATTCTCATGTCATTCTAATTAATCTTAAAATGTCCTACAGTAGTGAGTCGAGAGAATCTTTGGTACTTCTCTCTCTCCCAATCGTTGAAGATTACGAAGGGAGCATTGTAGTAGTGGCGAATATCTCTGGGTCGATCTAATGAAGAATTCAATCCTGATGGTGTAGGAGTCTACATGCGCTTCCCTGTATTCCTCCTGATGATTCGGCTTGATCCTTCAGCTCCTGACATTGTGGATCGTGTTTTGGGAGTTGGGTATGTGTCACAGATGTTGGGTAGGCTTGGGTTCGTGCTAGGTTTTTGTTTTGAGTGGAGAATTGGGAGAGATTGTGAATTGTGAGCAAAAATCGGCTGATGCCAAATTTATACTCTCCCATTCTGACCTACCTGGCGTATGCCAGGTTTATGTTTTCCATTTTCTGGCGCACGCCACCTTATGCTGGCGTGCACCAGGTAGAGCATTTTTGGTGAAAATAGCTTTTGCCATTTACATTCTACCTATGCCAACTAACTAACAAACACTTAAACTAACAAATCGTGATAACAACACACAAATGTACATCTATACTAATTTTTTTAATGGTGTTTTTTTTTAATTTTTTTTGCTTTTATTTACGCTGCGTTCCTGGAAAGCTTGAAAACCAGATGCCCCATTTTGATGGGTCATTATCTCTTGATGGATTGTCGATTATCGTAACCTTTTTGGCCTAAAGCCTAGTAGGGTTACGACATGATAACATGGTCGCTCGATTGGCGTGTAGTACTATATCTAATGCAATCACCATCAGAGATGTAATTTCGATATTTGTCGCTCACACAGTTCTTCAACCGCGTACCAAGACAAACTCCCTGGCCTCGTAACCTTGTTAGCTTTAAGCTGAACTGGGTCTTGACGTAACAGGACAGTTTGCTCGGTTTGTGACATAGTACTGTGTTTGCTACAAACACCGTCGTGTATCAACTTGCCACATTTGTGGCAGAAACCTAATGTTGTCATTCTAATCTTATAGGCGCTCTTTGAAGTTCCTCTGGAGTGCCTCAAGAAATTTTCCTTGATCCGCTCAGTTTTTAAGGTCTCTTTTAGCCTTCTCAAAATGATTAGGCAAATATCAGTAGGAATTTTTCTCGAAATTAACATTCTAACTAAATACATATATTTAGCACAAAATATATTTACAAAACTAACGCTGACCTTGCAAAATGCACAACTCCTAGTGCGAGTACCATGATAGACTACCTCTCCTAAGGACTTTTTGGGCTATAAGCCTAGTCAAGTCACCCTGTAGTACCACAATATTCACACTTGTAATGAGTCTCTCGTATGAACCAGGTCACTACGTTCAATTCACTGCATGGGAAAGAAAATAATATAAACCCTATTAGTAAAAATAATAGAAATATATACTATTACTTATAAAAATAACCCTAAACATGCTGATTTAACGTCTTCAGCTTGACTATCTCTGTGTTTATGCATTATTCAACTTATTAACCAATTGCACTTCCGCAATTAGGTTAATATTGCCTTCCCCATGGTAGATTTTGCATCGTTGGCCATTAACTCTAAAAACCTCTCCCTTGGTACTTTGTAAATCAAGTGCCCCAAAAGGGAACACCTTAATAATCTTGTAAGGTCCACTCTACTTAGATTTGAGCTTCCCATGGAAGAGTTTAAATCTAGAGTTAAAAAGAAGAACATGTTGACCTCTTTAAAATCTTTCTTGATAATATGGGCATCATGTCTCTTTTTTGTCTTTTCCTTGTAGAGTCTCGAGCTTTCCAATGCAAGATCTCGAATTTCTTCTAACTCATAGAGTTGGAGAATTCTTTGTTCTCCCACCTTTTTGTAATCATAATTAAGGGTCTTGATGGCCCAAAATGCACGATGCTCAAGTTCCACAGGAAGATGGCATGCTTTGCCATAAACTAGCCTATAGGTTGACATTCCTATTGGAGTTCGAAATGCAATTTGATAAGCCCATAAGGCATCATCGAGCCTATTCGATAATCTTTCCTATTGTCTTTTCCAAAATCTTTTTGAGCTCTCGATTTGAAAGCTCAACCTGTCCGCTTGTTTGGGGATGATAAGGTGTTGCTACCTTGTGAGTTACCCCATATCTCTTTAACAGGTTTTCAAATGGTTTATTGCAAAAGTGTGATCCACCATCACTGATTATTGCTTTTGGCATTCCAAATCTAGAGAAGAGTTTTTTAAGAAAAAGGATAACAACTCTAGCGTCATTTGTAGGTGACGCCAAAGCTTCTACCCATTTTGAAATGTAGTCAACTCTAACTAAGATATACTTGTTTCCATACGATGTGGGAAAAGGACCCATAAAGTCCAACCCCCACACATCAAAGAGCTCAACCTCTAAAATTCCAGATAATGGCATCTCATTTCTTTTGGAAATGTTGCCCGTTCTTTGGCAGCAATCACATTGTTCCATATAAGTATGTGTGTCTCTAAATATGTACAGCCAATAGAATCCGCACTCAAATACCCTTGCTGCTGTCCTAGTCGCACCATAATGACCTGAGTAAGTAGTGTTGTGACATTGCTCTAAAAACATTAGCTATTTCCCAATCAGCAATGCACAGGCAAAGCACCCCATCATTACATCTCTTAAAGAGGTAAGGATCACCCTAAACAAACAATTTTGCATCCTTTAGGAATTTCTTCCTTTGAGGATAACTTAAGCCTACTGCAATAATTTCTCCCACTAAAAAGTTTGCAAAATCTGCATACCAAGGGGCTTCGACTCTGCTTATCATCATCAGAGTTTCATCAGGAAACGCTTCCTGAATCTTACCATCTTTCTCTATCCCGTCGCTATTCTCTGACCGAGAGAGATGATCTGCGACAACATTTTCAGCTCCTTTCTTGTCCTTAATGGATAAATCAAATTCTTGAAGTAGTAGAATCCAGCGCATCAGGTGAGGTTTGGCATCTTGCTTTGAAAATAAATACTTCAAAGCTACATGATCTGTATAGACTATTACTTTTGAACCAAGCAAGTATGCTCTAAATTTGTCACATGCATAGACAACTGCAAGTAGCTCTTTCTCTGTGGTTGTATAATTGAGTTGAGCCCCTGCCAATACTCTACTAGAATAGTAGATGACATGTAGCTTCCCCTCTTTCTTCTATCCAAGCACACAACCCAAAGCTAGGTCACTTGCATCACACATTAACTCAAATGGAAGTTTCCAATCCGGTGATGAAATAATCGGAGCTGTGACTAAAGCTTTCTTAAGTGTATCAAATGCCTTCTGACATTCCTTGTCAAAGTTGAAGTGACACGTCCTTAATAAACAAATTTGTTAGAGGCTTGGCGATTAGAGAGAAGTTCTTGATGAATCTTCTATAAAAGCCCGCATGACCCAGAAAGGCTATAATTCCTTTAACTGTGGTTGGTGCAATCATCTTCTCTATCACGTCTGTTTTAGCTCTATCTACTTCCATTCCAACTTTAGAAATATTGTGCCCGAGAACTATTCCCTCGTCTACCATAAAATGGCATTTTTCCCAATTGAGCACAAGATTCTTTTCCTCACATCTTTCTAGTACCTTATCAAGATTTTCCAGACAATGATCAAATGAGTTTCCAAATACAGAAAAGTCATCCATGAAGATTTCTATAATCTTCTCATTCATCTCCCAAAAGATGGACTCCATACAATGTTGGAATGTTGTTGGGGCACAATTAAATCTAAAAGGCATTCTGCGATAAGCAAAAATACCAAAAGGACAAGTGAAAGATGTCTTCTCTTGATCTTTGGGGTATATTGCTATTTGGTTGTACCCTGAGTACCCATCCAAAAAGCAATAGTAAGAGTACCATGCTATCCTTTTCAACATTTGATCAATGAATGGCAGAGGAAAATGATCCTTTCGTGTAGCATCATTCAATTTCCTGTAGTCAACACATACTCTCCAACCGGTCACAATACGTGTTGGAATGAGCTCGCCTTCATCATTTACTATAACTGTCACTCCCCCTTTTTTGGGAATACAATGAATTGGACTAACCCACTCACTATCCAAAATTGGGTAAATAATGCCGACTTCTAGGAGCTTGATCACTTCCTTCTTTATAACCTCTTTCATGTTAGGATTCAGTCGCCTTTATCGGTCTATCCTAGGCCTTGCTCTATCCTCCATGTGAATATGGTGCATCATAATTTCTAGGCTTATCCTCTTGATGTCGAAGATTTACCAAGCAATTGCCTTGATTCTTTTGTTCGCAATTGCTAATACCTTATCCTCTTTATCCTTGGAGAGCTTATTCGAGATTATAATTGGTAACCTCCCTCCATCTATCAAAAATGCATACCTTAGATGCGAGGGTAACTATTTCAACTCCAAGGATGGAGCTTTCACAATTGAGGGTGGAGTTTGATATTTCAATTGAATTTCTAATTCCTCAAGTAGACTTTTCTTGTCGACTTCTTCCTTTATTTCTTCCACAATTTCCTCCTCTTCTTCTTGTTATCCTTTATCCTCAATTCTCAAGATATTTCCTTTGCAAAACTCGAGGATACATTCATCAATTACGTCAATTTTCATGCACATCCCCTCATCAAGAGGATGACGCATTACGCTTGTCATGTTAAACTCAACCTTTTCATCTCCAATCTTGAGAACCAAATTTCCATTATGCACATCTACCAATGCATGTGCTGTGTTAAGGAATGGTCTACCAAAAATTAATGGACAATTCTTGTCCTCTGAAAAATCCAGAACCACAAAGTCAACTGGAAAGATGAACTTGTCAATCTTAACCAGGACATCCTCAACCACACCAAATAGTTTCTTTATTGTTTGGTCTGCCAACTGGAGTAACATAGAAGTTGGCTTTACATCACACAACCCTAGTTTTCTAAATGTTGATAAAGGCATCAAGTTGATACTTGCGCCTAAATCACATAAGCATTTTGGAAATTTAGTGTCACCTATAAAACTAGGAATAGTAAAACTCCCAGGATGTTGAAGCTTAGTAGGAAGGTTTGTTGAAATTAGAGAACAACAATCTACCATAAGGGCGACTGTCTCTTTATCTTCCCACTTTCTCTTCTTCGTCACAAGTTCCTTAAGAAACTTGGCATAGTGTGGAACTTGATCTAGCATCTCAAAGAAAGAGACACTAATCTGTACATCCTTCATATTCTCTATAAAATGGAGAAATTTCTCATCCATTCCTGATTTTATCTTACCCTCTGAGGGTAAGGTAGAATTGGTATCATTGGTGGTGGCAGTACGTAGACTTCTTCTTCTTCTGCAATTTCTTTTTGCAGAATTTCCTTATTTACCACTTCTTCAACTTTATCTTGGTCGGGAATCTCAACGTTAATGTCCTTAGCCTTCTCTTTGACTATTTGAGAGGCTAACTCTTTCCCATTTCTTAAAGCAATTGCGTTAACTTGACCTCGAGGATTTTCTTCAGTAGAGCTTGGGAGCGTCCCTGAAGCTCTTTGGGCATTTACCTTTGCAATTTCCCCAAGTTGTATTTCCATGTTACGCATGGCAGTTGTTTGTCCCCTAAGGAATTGTTCCAAATTGTTTTGCCTCGCTTCTTGGCTTGCCAAGGCTTTCAGTATTTCGCTTTGGTTAGTTGATGATTCTCTAGTTTGCTGGATGAATTTTTCTACCTTGTCAAATCTTTCCTCTAGGGCCCCTATTCTTTCTCCTAAAAATCCACGTGGTTGAAAACCAGGTGGTCCTTGTTGTTGGGCTCGTAACGGTAGTCCTTTATCAGAAACAATTGCCATACTATCATCATTGCTCCTATCTTTCCATGAAAAGTTTGGATGATTCCTCCATCCAGGATTGTAAGTTGAGGAATATGGATTGTTCCCCATTCTGTTTCCTACTTGTCCTTGACCACTAATGAAATTGACTATCTCAGTTTATTGGTTCATCAAAGCACATTGACTCAACTCATGGCCAGTGTTGCCGCAAGCTTCACAAGTTTAGTGGTTGGTGACTGCATCAACTTTGTTTAAAGATAAATCTCGCAACTGTTTTGCCATTAAATCTAATTAAACTTGAACTGATGATGAAGCATCAAGTTCAATCATCTCTCTCTTATTGCTTCGCTCAGTTAGTTCCCTCAACTCTCTAACAGGTTATTTCTTCCTTTCATTTGCGATTATCCTATTCGTAATAGCCAATTCTTCCAGAATATGGTAAGCTTCGTCTCTTTCCTTCCTTAGAAAATTCCCTTTGGAGGCAGCATTTACAGTCCTCATTGTCGTAGGTGAAAGGCTAAAATAAAAAGTTTTGAGTAAGGACTCCTCAGATAAACCATGATGAGGACAACTCCTTTGCAATTCCTTAAATCTCTCCCATGTTTCACTAAACAAGTCACCTTCTAATTGTTCGAAATTGGTTATCTCCTTAACAAGTTTGCTCGTCTTCGAATATGGGAAATACTTATCCAGAAAAGTATTTGCCAATTCGGCCCACGTTGTGATTGGAGAACCTTTAAGTTGCTTATACCATAATTTAGCCTTGTCCCTAAGCGTGTATGGAAATATTCGTATCTTAATAGTATCATCAGATACTCCAAGATACTTAAAGTTATCAGCTAATTCCATAAAATTTCCTAGATGGTCATTTACGTCCTCGTTAGGTAGTCCATAGAAATGACTCGATGCTTGGAGCATATGAATCACTGCCGGCTTGATTTCGAAATGATTGGCTTCAATAGCTGGCTGCTGAATTCTAGTTCTTGCCCCTTCATATATTGGTTTTCCATAGTCCATCAACGATTTTCGAGGTGCTTGAGCTTCAACTCCTTGTCCTTCTTACCTTTGATCCATCTTGACTTTCTCTCTTTTTCCCTTGCGCAATGAGCTTTCTAGTCGAGTAATGTCTTCTTCAAATTCTAACAGAAAATTTTTGGTTGACCTGGTTAAGGGCATGCACGTAACTTTCCTCGCAAGTTACTTGTTTTACAAGTACTATAAAATTTAAAATTAAATTTTTTTGGGTTTTGTTTGTTTTTTTTATTAAAAATATATTATTATATTATATTATGAAAATAAAAATTTACTAATCCAAGTTCGTTCACCGAATCGAGCGTTTAAACTAGATCCCCGGCAACGGCACCAATTTGTTCTGCGCTCTCTTCTGAGAGGGTCTGCTCTTATCCTTATAAGTTTTCTGTTGTTTTTCTAGACGACAGATCATCTGCCCAGATAACCTGGCATACGCCAACAATGTCTAGCGTGTGCCAAGTTTAACGATTTAGAAGAGTTGGAGTACGCCAACTCTTCTAGCGTGAGAATTTTTGCCTCGGATGGCCAAAGTTGGCGTACGCCACAAATTTCTGGCGTGCGCCAACATAGTAGTTTTTTTAGCAGAGTTGCACAAATGAGTAAGTAAGGTAAAATCGTCCCACAAGGACCGAGTTTAAAGCTTTAACTAGGATTTGTAACTTGTCTCAGATCAATTTATGAAGTGGTTTGATGGAAACACTCGTTCTAAGTCGGTTTACTAATCCACAAATTATGAACTTAGTTACTTGAAGGTTTGGTTTTCTAACAGATTTTTAACAACTTAATAAGCACAAATGAGCAAGGTGAACTTAAAACCAACATAATCAACAAATTCAGATGGTTTACTAAGTACATAACATGGTCCTAGTGTTTCAAAATCAGCCAAACTACAATATCGTGCTAGAATGTCCTAAATTGCTTCTTTACCATGCTTAGAATGGTAAGATGTTCTCTCGACCCCAAAAACCAACTAAGCACAGCAAAGAACCAGCTATATGCATCACTTTAAGGACAATAAATCATTGAGTAAGAGTATTAGCAACTCGAACCAGCAACTTATCTAACTAACATTTCCATTTAAACCATCTCCTCTCGGTCTCAAGTTTAAACTAACTTCTAACCTTGGTGATCAAGCAAGTTTAGCATGGCATTAAGTTCGTTAATTTGACATGTTCATCATGTTTTTAACCTTCTTAACCGTGACAAAGTATTGGTTTCAAGCCACCTAACTCACAGATTAACTACTCACACATGCTTTCAAAGAACAATATACACATAAACATGAACATACTTAGCATTAATTAACTAAATGAAGAGTTTTAGTGAAGAAAGCTTTACAAGTGTGAAGCCAGCTTTCTTCCTTACGTTCTTCACTGAAAGATGGCCCCAGTTCGTGCTGCACACCTCTCTCTCACACACTCCTCTTGTCTATTCTACACTAATGTTCATTATTAACATAAAACAAAAGTCAAAAGTAAAAACTAATATAAACTAACATAATATCCTAACAACTATCCACCCTACACCATAATGGTCTGCCAAGTCACTAGAAAGCCAAGAAATCTCGAGTGCATGGCCCCCTCTAGTGTTTTCCACTCAAAGAGGCAAGTGGCAGCTCTGTCACTATCTAGTCTGGCGTGCGCCAGATCCTCAGGTGCTCGCCAACTGTGCCTGGTGTGTGCTAGGTCTTAGATGCTCGGTCGTTCGTGTCTAGTCATTCTTGCTCGTGGTCGTTTGCTTCTAGTGCATTTTTGGCATATACCACCTTCTTCTGGCATGCGCCAGGTCTTCAGTATTGCTCTTCTTTGCCTTTGTGTCATTCCTCTCGTCCATGCATCCGCTCATCTAGCTCGGTCATCATCCATTTCCTCGACTTAGCTCCTAAAAACCATAAAACATAATGAAAAACAAAATACACAACTAAAAACATAAAATAAAGAAAACTAAGACAAAGATAACTAAAACTAAAATAAAACAACCTAAAAAAACTAAGAACGAACTAGAAAATGGACACAAGTATTGAGTGTTTTAAGCACTTATCACTTTGCCTCATGTCTGGATTCTTATTATCAACAGGGTCGGCCATAGTGCAATGGGTTATGGTGGAGCTAGGTTTGATAATAGGGACACGAATCAGGGGATCACGTAGTCCTGTGGATCGGCTCATAAATGGGGTCTCTCACAACTCTCTGCGGTTATTATGTTCACTCACTCTTACTCTCAATCTTAGTATGGAAACCGAGATGGATCTCACTCAAGCTCTGATACCACTTGATGTAGCATAGTGGAATTGAATTGAATTAGTGACTTAAAGGATAGAAACTTTAATCAAACAACTTCCATTGATGGTTAAAGCGGGTTTGATTGAATCAAATGGCCAGCCTAGGGCAATTCGTAACAACCATGCAAATCCATGCATGTTCTATGAAAATCCATGCATAAGCAAATTACTTATAGTAATTTAGGAGTTAAACTCTCAATAATTCATTCATTGATTTCTTATTCATCCAAAGGACTTACATATAAATAAGAAATACGAAGTGACTTGGCTAGTCATAATGCCTACTCGGCCAAAAGTCACAAATGAACATACATCCAAATTAAAAGAACGAAATGGAAATAAACCTTATGAGATTCTAAAGACAAAGTGCAAAACAATATGCACAAATGTTCATGAATGCAAAACAATATGAAAAGGAATGCAAATAACAAAGAATCCTCGAATGACTTCATGCATATGTCTTCTTTATAATCATTCGGAATTGGTGGATGTCTTGGATGCCTCGGATGTTCCTACATCAGTATGGGTAAAATCACTTTGTTTCTTAACTATGGTAAGATCACCATGTTCTTTGATAGATGTAAGATCATATTGCTTCTCTTCCATGGTAGGATCATCATGTTCTTCAATAATAGTAAAATCATCTTGCACTCCAATCATGATTGGATCACAGTGTTCCTCAATAAAGGTAAAATTATTTTGCTGCTTGTTTAAGGTAAGATCACGTGTTCCTCAATGGATATAAGATTATCTTGCTCCCCAGTAAGAATGATTTTGGTAGATGTAAAAGCATTGATCATAATGTTGTAGTGCTCTTCATACCCTCGGGTGAGATATAATTATAGCTCATATTTTGAAGATAGGCTTGCCTCCTAGTGTCTCATTGTTAAGTTAGGATAAAATTAGGTAAATGAATGCAACTCTGTGTACAGGAAACAAAGTCTGGCATAGATTTTGACATCATATAACTTAGTAGAAGTACTAAAATTCCCTTTGCTAAAGATGGCATAAGGATTCCCATGGCAAACAGAGGCTCTAGAATGTCTTTTGTATTGGGTACGACACACAAGATTGTCTCGATTGTTGATAGAACTTATGTCAAGAATAACTCTTCCTTCTCCATGACTGAGGGCCTTATAAGTTCCATGCCATGGTACCAACCAACTATAAACTAGTTGTTTGTTCAACCTCCTAGACAATTAGAATAAAATATTGCATATATATTGTCGATTTATGTATGATTGTGTCAATCTTAGTCTTGTAATCATGCGAGTCAAAACATCTTTAGTTTCCTACTTAATGTACGCCACATGATGGTAGGAATAATTCTTCCTTCATGAGAATCATGGTGTCAGCCATTTGTGGACTAATTATTTATTTGACCTCCCTGATAGTTAGGATAAAATATTACAAATATATAACCACTTTATGTACGGCTATATCAATTGTAGTTTTGTAATCAAAATCTCTTTAGTCTTCAATTTCATGTACACCTCTTGTTGGTCCCTCAATTTAGTGATTTGATTTAGACTTGGCTACATGTCGCAAATATGGTATTCTCAAGCCTTCTTTCTATTTTTTGAATCACCATCACAATATTGGGAATTAAAAATAGGTACTTGAAGTATTATATTGTTTGGTGCCATGCTTCCATGCTTAAAGTGTCATTCAAAATTAAATTGAATCTTTTTAGCCTATTGTGATCTCTAATATTCAACTCTTAATAATCAATATCATCAACAAGCTAATTAGGCAATTCATAACAATAGGCTTCAATATTCTCTATCAGATAATCTGATGATCCACTATCTTAGACTACAATATTTTCAACCAAATCATCAGATAATTCACAACCATAATAAGTATAATAAAACACCTTAAAACTATAAAATTAGTCTCCCTCCAGTTCTCTTTGTTAGTAAATAAGAGACTATATGCATGCCTCAATCTTTCCCTCAAGGTCATCAAAAATCTGACATAAGCAATCTTTAGAGATCTAAAAATCTAAGAGAAATATATTTAATTTCTCTTGAAATAACCATAATAAGTAACTTGTTTGTGCTACAAATAGTAACAAAAAATGATAATTATTTTTCGATGGTGACACTATCAATATTTCTCTAGAAATTCACAAACTTAAGGAAACTCGAATGAGTGATGCTAGAACAGATAATGAAATAGTGTAAGTAAAGGGAGAGGATACTTTAGTTCTAAGTTCACATTGTTAGTTTGACGATTGCAATGGATTATCGATGTCTTGGGTCATTGAATTCTACCTATGATCATGTAGGTTAATGTTGTTATCCAGGTATACCTCCAAGTGCTCTTTGTTCACCTCGGATTTTGCCTTGATATCATTATTGTGAATTTGGACTTTTAGTAGCTGTTCATCTTGTTCATGACTAAAAGATGTAGAAATAATGGTAGACAGTTTATTATCTCTACTCAAGTAAGCACACCTCAAGTGACTTGGGAGTGGTTTATGCTCTAATATAAGTAGCATAATGGTGCATGGTTCTAACTTAGGCCATGGTGTATTATCTGGTTCAGGTGATTCAACTGCTCATTCATTTCTTCTTGAATTTCTAGTATTGCTTCTAGCTTATCTTTAGGAAGAGCCTCATTAGTGTGCTTGTTTACCAACTTGTTAATGACATTAACTCTATGACATTCGTGCTCTTCAATAGGGTATTTGACTATCTTAAATACATTAAAGACTACTTCTTCCCCATAAGACTCTGAACTCTAGCTCCTTTTTCTCTATGTCAATGCTTGTTTTTACAATGGCATGTCTGGTTCTTCTTCCATCTCTAGAATGATTAATTCAACTAGGAATATCAAGGTGTCAACCTTCACAAGCATGTTCTTATTCATTGACTTTGGTCTAGCGATTGAATGATGTATAAGCTAAAGAACTATTGATGTTACCTTCATATCCCCCAAACCAAGCTTCTTGAATATGGAGAAATGCATTAAATTTATACTAGAACCAAGATCAATTAGTGCCTTCTTGAATGTCTCATCCTCAATAGTGCAAATAATGGTGAAACTACCTAGATCATTCATCTTGTGAGGTAAATCTTGCATCAAAATTGCACTGCAATCCCTAGTCAACAGGATAACTTCAAAGTCATCAATGTTCTTCTTCTTTTAAATGAATTCCTTGATCCACTTTTTATAATTGTTATTTATTGAAAAGCATCAAGAATTGGTATGTTGATGTGCAGAATCTGGAATAGTTCGAGGAACTTATGGTAGCTAGGGTGAGTTGCTTACTTTTGCAGTCTTTGAGGAAAAGACAGTGGAGGATATTTTCTTTCTAGTATTAGTTTACAGAGTTCATCATGGGCTTGTCTTTCTCCACTGCTATAGAAATCACCATAAGCTCTTGTTTTCCTAATTCACCTTCTTTGTCGGAGTTTTTACCACTATGCTCACTATATTCCTTTCTAAATCTAATCCACTTCAAGTTATTATTATATTGCATTGTTGATTCCCCTTGGAAGGAGTCTTAGTGTTGCTCGGTTTCCTTGCCTTCAGCTGTGCTACCAGCTAACCAATTTGCATCTCCAAATTCCTGATTTTTGCTTCATGACTCAAGACTTGCTTTCTCATCTCATCTTCACTTTTGTGATCATGTTGAGGAGGTGATTAGTTTTGCCATTTTTATTGATATGACTGAAATAGTTGTTGTGGCTAAAATTATTGTTGTGGCTGAAAACCTTGAGCATTATCACCTCCTAGTATGGGTTCATGTTGAGGCTGAGATAACCCATTGACCTGCATTATTTCTCTAAGAAATATTTGGATAGTTTTTCTAACCAGGATTATATGTAGCAGAATATAGATTATAATTAAGTACATTATTCCTAGTTATATGGGCTAGTGCAAATTTCACAAACCTAAGGTAGTGGATATGTAGATTATTTTCCAAATGCAGACTAGTTAACTTATGTGAGAGCGGTGACTTGTGCTTGGAGGGTTACAATCTAATCATTATCGTATACACTAGTAACCTTCTTTCTTTCCAATCTCTCTCCCCACTTATGGTTATTTATCGCTATGGCTTTGATGATTTGCAATCCATCAGCTTCCAACTTCTTAGTCAATGTTCCTATAGCTACTACATCCAAATTGACTTGAATTTGTGATTTGCATCTATTGTAGAATGTTTGAATGAGCATTTATTCGAAAATCTAATATTGTAGATAGTCACGAAGTAAGGCCTTGTAGTGATACCAGGCCTCATGTAATGATTGGCCATCATCTACTTAAAATAAGAGATTTGCTTGCGCAGTTGAGTGGTCTTGCCTGGTAGGTAGTACTTCTTTAGGAACTTGTCTACTAGCTCATCCCATGTGGTAAAGGTGCCTCTAGAAAATGAGTTCACCCACTCTCTAGCATCATCTTTTAGGCTGTCCATAAATAACTGCAATTTGATGGCATCCGATGAGACACCATTGTACTTAACTGTTAAGTAGTGGTCTTTGAATATTTAGATGTGCTTCGCAGAGTTTTTAGCAAGTGAGCCTCCAAATTGGTCTTGCCGCACCATCTGAATAAGGTTGGTCTTGACCTCAAAGTTTTTGGCCTCAACTATAGGGTACTCAATACTGGACTTGAGATTAGCCAATCTGGGATGTGTTTGCCTTCTCATATTGTGAACTAGAATTTTGTTTACCTATCGATCTGCCATCTCGTTTTTGTACTGATTCCTTCTTCTTAAACAAAAATTTTGTTCAATTTTTGGATCATACTCAAAAGAGGTTGGTTATCTCAACTGGTATGGGGCATACACCTCCTATAACTCTCACTACACTACAAAACTCAACAAAGGAGATCAAATTTAGTGATGAATAGAGAAAGTGTAATAATGCTTAATCTCAAAATCAAAAATACTATATCCAATATTAAAGAAATATTGATTCAAGCATGTCCCCGATAATGATGCCAAAAAGTTGATGCAATAAATTTTAGATTAAAAAACACGCACAAGAAAACATGATCGCACAAATAATATAGTGATAAATTAGATCACATTTATAAGGACAGAGTATGAATTCCCAAATCTTCAGCTAAGCAGATTTATTAACAAGATTAGTGATTCTAAACTATGAATTCTAATATCATACTTTAAATCTAGGATTATCATTCATAAACTCTCATAACAATATCTAAGCAAAGATGAACAAACTATAGGAAAAAATCTCGAATTATGAATCAAGATTGTCAATCTTAATCCACAACCACACAAAATGAATAACTCAAATAATGAATAACCAAGAAGATGAATGTAAAAATAACTCTTGATTACAAAGTATGAAAATACCTTATTAGTTGAACGATCCAAATTATTGATTACAATCCCTGCTAGAGAATAATGAACAACAACTAGAAAGATAAAAGTAGGTCTAAACGAGTCTTCAATAGAAGCCATCCAAGAATAATTTTAACCTAGAACTTAGTGCCTATATAATGCTGAGCCAAGATACCTTACAAATAATACAACTAAACATGACGTCAAAAATAAATGATCTAGCGACACCCAGTGCCTGCTTGAAGAGCAGCGCCTGCTTGGTTTGAGAGCTGCTACGGTTTTCTAGTGACCTTGGCTCTGATACTTGTCCTTTCAAATAGCGATCGCTAGAGGCGTAACGAATGCTAGCTCTAGGGAACTTTTCTTCGTCCTAACTATTCTTTCACGTCCTGCTCGCCATCCTCTTCTAATATCTACAAAATGCAAGAAATCAACAGTTTTTCTACTACTTGACTCAATACGACAAAACAAACTAAAGACTCATAAAATATGTTATAAACATACACAAAACATGACTAAACACCTACCCAAACACAAATAATTTGGCCCACATTTACACACACATCACATAATGAGTTGGTGAAGGAGTTAAAGAGATGAGGAGTAGAAGATAGCACACTAGAAGTGCCACCGTTAACAAGACTTGTGGTAAAATTTTAACTATGAATGTTGCTTGGAGAAGAACTAAAAGATGTTATCTTTTAACCATATTTTTCATGGAGTTGAAAGTGGCACATATAGATATTTGTAGTTTCAAAATAGGCTTTGTGTTCGCATCACAAAAGAGCTAAAGAATCTAGTGTTTGATCTGACTCATAATTGTCATTACATCTATCATTTGGGAGGAATTAAAATGTCCTAGGAGCTCAATCAAGAATTCTAGTGGACAGTGATAAAGAAGGAGATTGCAAATTACATAGTTAGGTGCATGGTCTACCAACTTGTCAAAGGAGAATATTAATGACTGACAAAACTGCTATGTTTATTAGATATTCTGAAGTAGAAATGAAAGAAAACTACCATAGAATTCGCGATCAGGCTTTTAAGGAGTAGACATGAAAAGTATGTTGTACGGCATGTAATGAATCAACTAACTAAGGGAGATCTCTTGGCATACAAAATGGATATATCCATGGAGCCGATGGCAGAACTCTACTTGAGAGAGTCGTACGTTTGTATGAAATTGATCGGGTTTGAAAGATAGAAGAAAGGACATGCATTCATTCCAAATTTATTTGTATTTATTTCAAATATAGTTTTGTTTAAGACTTGGTTTAGTTTTTCAATACTCTTAATTGTTGGAGAATTGTTTTTTATTGTGAAGTAAGATGCATTGTAGAGATTTTAAGCCACGGCGATTGTTATATTTTTATTATTGGGATGTGACATAAGTAAAGTGTCATTCACTTTAAAAGATACCACCAAGGGAAGTTATACAAAAAATTTTCTTACTCAAGATATTAGATAAAATATATGAAAGTAATGATGTGCAGTATCAAACAACATAAACTGAGGTTATAAGAAAATCACTGATTTAAAAAAAAAAGTGTGTTGTAGGAGCCTCTCATCTAGCAAAACTGGAAATAGAAACAATTATTTGAGATGTAATTTTTATGCGGTAGCCAATCTTGAAATTCTAGAGTTTGAATTCTATATAATTTTTCTAACTGGCCATCTATTCCTGTGTTTGAATTCTGTTTCCCGGATTGAATAGCATCTCTTCCTTAATGATTCACTTGTCAGAACTTGCAAAGTTACAACCGCAGATTAGCGAATAGCGTATATCATGTTTTTGTCATCCACATATATTTGAAGTTATTTAATTGCTTAGTGGGTTACTTAAATATCGTTCTCGATAAGACTAACGTGGAGGAAAAAAATTGGTTTTTATGGTTGGTATCATTTTCTCAGCCTCACAATATATATCATCAAAAATTCAAAAGATAGATGAACAACTAGCAGTTGGATTCAACCTTCTCTTTACGTTAAAGATGTAACGCGCTATAAGGATCGGAAAGCAACTTCCACATGAAAAAAAAAATCTAATCAAGAGTCTATAAACTTAGTGTAACATCGTATTCAACATATATTAAGATAATTTTAAGTGATTTGATTGTTCTTATAATTATTTTAAGTGATTTAATTGTTCTTATAAATATTACCAGAATTTCAAACTTAAAGTGAGCATTTGAGTAGTTTCACGGTATATGTATATAGTTACCATATTGATTTGACAAAATACGTTAAAATTTTTTTTTACTAATATGTCACGACACAATCGATTGGATCATAGATTTTGACACTTAATTCACAGTCTTGCAATAGAACTCCCCCAGATGGTTATTTCCGCTTCCTTTTTAAGCTTAGCTATTGTCGTTCATGTTTGTTATTTTAATATGCTTTGCCCTGGCATTTGCTTGTTGATTTCAGTTAGTTTATTCACTTGGTTGGTGATCTGATTGTTGCCAAGCTTTTGTCTCTTTTGTTTAGTTTCTTGTCGTGGGCCCTTTGTCCAGATCAGTCTTGCCTTTATTTGAGGCCCGAATGGATCCTGATACTTATCTTGTTGATGAGATGATTAGTCTTATCTTGGTCGAATTTATTCGACCTTGGTATTTATTTTGGGTGCATAATATGTATACAAATGTTCAATTCTACATGGTTGCATGTTTGATGTTATTGAGATACAAAAATAATCTTAACATTTTCAACAATAGCTCAAGCTTCCCGATGTGATAAGGCTATTTCTGATTCTGTCTTACAAGATTGCTTCTGATATCCAAGAGAGTTACCGATCTTCAAGAAGACAATCAGTTATAAGAGGACAAACACTAAGAGGACAAGCGATTTCCAGGAGAATGATCGATTTCCAAGAGCACGGTCAATATCTAAGAGGACAAAGGCAAAGAGGAACATCGGTCTTCAAGAGAATGATTGGTCATTAAGGAGATGGTCAATCTCCAAGAAGATAGTCAGGCTATTTGTTTCATCTATTTGCTTTATGAGTCCACCAACCTTGGTATTTTCTCACTTGCATGAATCTATTAACTCGGATCATCTGCTTGCTTGCACGGCTTTGTTTACTCTGGTTGTTCACTTGCTTGTACAAATTTGCTTGACCATATTTCCCACTCACTCGCTTTGATCTACCTAGTTGTCCATTTTACGACAGACACGCATGGTGATCCATTTGGACTGGTCCTTCTTAAATTTATTTAGTCAACCCTAGAACTTGATTGGAAGTTAATCTACTTGAGGTTGCATTCATCCGGGTATGGATTCACCTCTACTCGGTTGGTACGTCCAATCAATCTACTTGTTCTTGTCATTCGATTACATGCTCTAATCTGAGTACTCCTGTAATTTGGATATGAGTATTAGTTTGCTTGTTCCTATCATCATAGACATGGTCTAATCTGCTCGCCCTTATCATCCAGGTGCGAGGAAATTAGTTTTGGTTGTATGCCCAGTTGTTTAAGTTGAGCAACCATTCATTTTTTTGACTTGTCTGTATCTATTTAGGCCAAGTACTTGGGTTTCGAGTCGCATCTATCGCATCTTTATTTAGAATTGGATTCTTCAAGATTTGTTTGCATTTTGGAATTTTCTTTCTTGTGTCGGATTCTTCAGTATTTGGTTAAAACTTTGTTTGTGCCGAATTTTTCAATATTTGGTTTAAAATTGGAAGGCTCTTATTTACGATGGATTTGCTTGGTTGTCATACCTTGCATCTTGGGTTTAGATTCAGTGGGGACAAGCATTTTGTCCGCTTATGGGGGCTAAAGAAAAGTAATCAATAAAAAATGGTGATTTAAATTAAATAGTTTCTCTCTCCAATTAGTTTATTTCTCTCTCCAATTAATTTTCATATTCTTTCTTTTATCCCAAAATCCTAATTCCTAGCCAGCCATTATTTCTTTTCATTAACCATAGTTTCTACATTTCTCTCTTTTGAAATCCAACAACGTCGACCATCCTCCGGCGACTGGCACCCGACAATCGTCAACCGACGACCGGTGACAGACTACCAGCGACCGTCGACAATTGACGACCCTCAAATACTGACGTTTGATTTCCTCCACCGGCGTCCTCCTATCTTCTGACGATCTCCGCACTTCTAACGGCGACATGAAGCCGGTCAAATCTATAACTATCTCATCTTTTTTCGTTTTTGCTGGTTTTAAACATGAATGTATTCTCTTTTGACCATTATGATTTGTTCTGCCACAATAATGATTCAACAAACCTGAAAGGTGCGTTATTTGGTCTTGCTAGTTTTTTATTTAGTGTTAGTAGTGTTTTTCTTGTGTTGCTGGTTTTTTATTATGTGTTGTTGGTTTTTTATACGATGTCGATTGTTTTTTATTCAGTGTTGCTGATTTTTTATTCGGTATTGCTGGTTTTTTATTCGGTGTCACTGATTTTTTATTCGGTGTCATTGGTTTTACACCTGTGTCGCTGGTTTTTTATTCGGTATTGCTGGTATTGTATTTGGTGTCGTTGATTTTTTATTCGATGTTGCTGGTTTTTTAATCAGTGTCGCTAGTTTTTAACTCTATGTTGCTGGTTTTTTATTGGGTTAATTACCCTCAGGTCCCTGAATTATTGACGATTTTGTAATAGGGTCCCTGTGTAATTTGAATAAGATTTAAGGTCCCTGTGTTATAACGAAATATTACTCTCAGGTCCCTGGCTTAACCTTCGCTGACATCATCAATTTTTTTTATTTTTTTAACACTGAATTGACCAAAATACCCTTAAGCCAAAAATAAAAAAAATCTAAAAAACAAAATAAAAATTAGGGAAAAGTACAAAAAAAGTCCTGTGGTTTCACTTTTAGTCCTGCGAACCTAAATTCGTCCCGAACCTATGAAAAATTTCTTTTTCATCCCGTTTTTTTACATTTTAGTCCCAAATCTCAAATTTTTTTCAATTATTTTTATTATATCATAAATTTGTCCCGAACCTATGGAATTCCGGAAATACCCCTCACCCGCTTCCGAATTTCACCAAACGCTCAACATCAAAGTCGTAGATCTAGATCTTACGGATCCTCTCGTTTTGGAATCGCTCGATTCGGAGTGTGTATGCGAAAGTTATGGTTTTTTTACCGAAAGTTGACGAACTAAGCCTATCAATCATAACACGTCACCTTTTGGGGAAATATGTGTAACTTTTTCGTGTGAACTCCGATTTAGATGATTTCAAGTCGGGTAGATTTGCAACACATTCGTCTACGACTTTTGTGTTATGAGTTTTGTGATTTGAGCCTTGCATTTTTGAGTTTCATGTGATTTCGGTTGGTATTAGCATTGATAGGCTTAGTTCGTCATTTTTTGGTAGAAACATCATAACTTTCGGATACATACTCCGAATCGAGCGATTCCAAAAGCAGAGGATCCGTAAGATCTAGATCTACGACTTTGATGTTGAGCGTTTGGTGAAATTCGGAAGCGGGTGAGGAGTATTTCCGGAATTCCATAGGTCCGGGACGAATTTATGATATAATAAAAATAATTGAAAAAAATTTGAGATTTGGGACTAAAATGTAAAAAAAATGGGATGAAAAAGAAATTTTTCATAAGTTCGGGACGAATTTAGGTTTGGAGGACTAAAAGTGAAACCATAGGACTTTTTTTGTACTTTTCCCTAATTTTTATTTTGTTTTTTGGATTTTTTATTTTTGACTTAAGGGTATTTTGGTCAATTCAGTGTTAAAAAAACAAAAAAAAATTGATGATGTCAGCGAAGGTTAAGCCAGGGACCTGAGAGTAATATTTCGTTATAACACAGGGACCTTAAATCTTATTCAAATTACACAGGGACCCTATTACAAAATCGTCAATAGTTCAAGGACCTGAGGGTAATTAACCCTTTTTTATTCGGTGTTGCTGATTTTTTATTTAATATCGTAGTTTTTTTATTTGGTGTTGCTGGTTTTCTATTCAGTATTACTGATTTTTTATTCCGTGTTGCTAGTTTTTATTCGGTGTCGTTAATTTTTAGGTTAAAAATCTAAATCCTACCCTTGTGATATGACTGGCTCATTCTTTTAGTTTGTGGGTAAGGATATGTGTCCGTAATAACTCATTGACAGCCTTGACCTTGCTAGGTTTGCAAAAAAGTGTGAGATTCTGAAGAAAAAAATAACAAAGTAGCATCATAAGATTTCAAACCAGTAACATGACTAACACAAACTATCATCTTAACTAAGATAAACCAATATCTTAACTGAGACAAATTACAAACCAGTATCTTAATTAAGACAAGCTAGTAACATAACTAAGACAAAGTAGTAATTTAATTGATACAAACTAGTATCTTAATTTAGACAAACCATTAACATAACTGAGACAAACTAGCAACGTAACAAATACAACCAGCATCATAATTACTTAACTAAGACGAATGAGCAGAAAGGGAATACCAAGAGGTTGAAGTTTTAAATTTTGTTCGCCATTTGTATATTCTATAATAGTAAATTCTAGGTATATTTAATCATAATAAATTAAGGGTTTATATTTTCAATTTAAAAGAAATAATGCTAATTATGCTAAAAAAGAGAAAAGTATTAATTGCCTAGTTTTAGATTTTAAATTATTTTAAAAATGGGATAATTAATGTTAATTATGTGAAAAAAGAGGAAAGCATTAATTTCCTAGGTTTTTAGTTTGGGAAAAAGTCTAAATTATCCCTTAAAGTTTTTGAACCATTGTATCTTACTTTTTTTCAAATTAATTCAAATCTGATGGACCAAATGCTTGTTCCCATATGGGTACACTCCCTCTTTGTTCCTCACCGAATCCAAATCCTTGGACATTCCTATTTGAGACAAAATCTATTTATTTGAAAAAGACAACTTGAATTTTCTTATTCTATGTCTAGTGGAGATGGAAATAATCTGATTGTTCAGGACGAATCTCTTTATTTTGGGAGCCAGTTTAGGGAGGTTGAATTGAAAGATGGACATTCATAAATTTTCTATTTTTGAGGCTAGGACTAGGCCAAAGATGTCTATATAAGTAAGGCTTGGCAAAGGGGCAAGATCTCATTCAACAAAACAACGAACCTTACTTATCTTTTCTCTCCTTTTTTGTTAGGCGACTTTGAGACGACCAAGTTGTCTTAGGTTCTTATAGTTCATGGATCTTTTTTCTCACTCTTTTAAGCTGGCCTGGTGACCACTTTGGATACATCTTTGTAAGGACGTAGCCACCTTAAAAGTAGTGGGGTCAATTGACCCTACTTAATCATTTTTTTTATAATTGAATTTATTTTTTAATATGTGTACCCACTAAATTTAAGCATTAACCCCACTAATTCTTAAAGCCCATAAGAAGCAACTTTTATCTTTACTTATTTTTTTTAGGCCCATATAAAAATATTATTTTTCTTTACCTATTTTTGGTGGATACATATCATAATTTTTTAGGCCCATATAGATACTATTATTTTTTTGGTGAATACCCAGGTATCCGTCCCAGCCCATTATGGACTTTCAACGGGGCCGACTATTCCTGTTCTAGGCGGGTCTTGGGATTAAGGTTTTAAACCTCTCCCAATGCCGTTGCGGGAGATCGAACCTTGGTTCGCCCTTCCAAGTGCAGCCCCTAGCACCACTGCACCAATTGCGCGTTGGTTATAGATACTATTATTAGGGTTAAAAGATGGGATTTGAAATTTTTTTTAAATAATATTGCCCCCGCTTATAAATATTTATGGCTACGCCCCTGCATCTTTGTTCTTCTTGACGTTCTTGTACAACTAGACATAGCCTTGTGTTTGTTTGTCAATTATGAATCTTGGTATATTTTGCTTAAGTCGTTGGCTCTTGTTACTTTATCATCGTTTTACCCATGCCACTTTATTATTTTCACACTTTTACCGTTCTTCTTGTACGTATCTTTATCATATCTCTACGTATTTTTTTTCAATATTGTTATCTGTTTATTTAATGATAACCCGCGCGCCACCCTTTAAAAAATTTCGTTAACATTTTTATTACAATATTCTGTAGTAGGCAACCAAATGATATCTTGCACGCAAGATAAACAATAAATTCGTGTCTTTATATTTGTGTTAACGGAACCTCTTATCTATCTTATTGCCTAAGGGAAAGAGAGGCCTCAAAGGCATAAATTTGCATGACCTGAAAGTGCTAAATAATTGTTATACTATGCACAATTATTGGGTCTTATACATAACGGTTAGATGCTTTTTAAACGAATAGAAAAATCAAAGTTAATGATTGAACGTTGGATTTATTAGTTGGTATACAGCTAAATTAATTATTAAATTACCGACTTGGGCCTCATATCATTGATTTTGATCTGGATGATTGTTCTTTATATGCGCCACTTTTCTTTAAATAATGTAGATCACTCCATTCATGGCTATGAAATTATTTCAAGCTTCTGTGTGGAAAGATGAAAACAGATATTTATTCCTGTGAAAAACAATACGGTGTTATGGAGTGAGAAATGGCAATTCGAATTTTTCATTTAGCGTGAAACGGGACCATAAATTTTTTGCCCTTATAATAATCACATTCTTCTTGATCAGTCATATGTTAATTCTGCTATATAATCACATTACCAAAGAAATCTCATGATATAGAGTACAAAAATTTCAAGAAAATAAAACGATTAAAACGGTCAATTCATCAATTATGTGTTGTGCATGCCCAGGCCCCCAGGGCACCAATCCGGGAAAGAGGAACTCAAGGCTTCATTTATTGCGACCTTCTAGACATAGTACTACCAAACATAGGATCTACAATTTCGTTTAATTGTGAAAGAAGTCTATCTTTTCTTCTTTAGTATTGTTTGGGAAAAAATACCGACCAGTAATATTCAGATAACATGTTATAATTAAATCAGTCCAAAAGCTAGTGCTATGGGAAAAGAAATGATGGGTAAATATTTTGGCTTCTTTTAATGTACTGCAAAACATTACATCATTTACTATAACTTTTTAAGTGTATCTAATTCTCATCTATCAAAAGAACTCAGATAAGTTTGTCACTATGTTGTAACAATAATAACATTGCTATAGTGCTTAGTAAGCACCCAATGTCAACAAAAACGCTACTATTAACGCAACATTAACTATTTGTATTGAAAAGTGGCGTACATTTTTTTCATTCTTTTCAAGATTTGAACTCTTTTGGTGACTATTGGTATAAGTAGCAAGAGTTTAATTTTTATATTACCTTGTTAAAATGCAAAGAGCCACCATTAACCATATAATCATAGAATCACATCATGCTCAAACTTAATATTCTCGTAGAACTTTGTTCGACTCTGCATTAAGCATCATGAAATATACAAGGTGATATAGAAAAACAGAAAAGTCTTGCGAGGAGATTTCTAGGCTATTATTTTGGACTCGATTTAGTTATAAACAGTTTTCAAAATTTTCTTAAACAAAAAAATATTTAATCATAATTGTCAGAATCATTTGAACGTACATAAACGAATCATTCAAATATAACCAATTAAATTATTCGAGTGACACTATTATGTAAATCTATTTACATAACATAATCGATAAGCGGAAGCGTACTCGGATTGGTTGATGTCAAGTAGAACGTCATCGTCGCTATAGCTAGGTTTCTCTTGCTTTCCTACCGTTTATGATGCCTACCGATGAATAGCATTAACATCTATTTATAGGTAGAGAGAGGACCTAGCTATGTACCCTAATTCGATCTGGTGCGTCCATCAAGCTAGCAATGGACGGTTGAGATTAAACTAATAACCAGAGTTATAAGAGAACTCTAACTCCTAAGAGTTATCAATTATAGAGTTCAATTACATGAGAGCAACTTAAATAGAATTATCTAATAGATAATTCTTACATTCTCCTACTTGTCTCGAATACAGGTTAATAGTTAACATAAGGTGCACAACATTAAGCAATCTCAACTCAAAGTCCACAATCATAATGCCATCTTATAAAAAATTACTAAATACGAGCTATAGCGGTTATATATCATTTATAGACATACTCCCTTCCATAACTACGACATTAGCAATTCAACATACTAGACAAATAAGGTGGTACATAGAACCAATAATGGTCCACAATAATATCTTAGAAAGACTTTCTTGTTTTCCCATAAATTCATAATGTATACATCAATAATAAAACAAGAAAACCCATAATGTATAACAGGAACGTATATGTGAGCTCAGAGTGTCATCTATCAAAAGCAATGAGAAATACAACCATGACCCATTCATAGCACATGCTCTCTAAATTATTTTTTGTTGTAATGGCTTCGTCAATGGATCTTCAATCATGAGATCCATACTGATATACTCAATGTATACTCTTTGTTCCTGAACTTTCTCCTTAATGACAAAGTACTTCAATTCCATGTGCTTTGCACCTCTAGAGAACTTGTCATTTTTGGAGAAAAATACTGCTGAGGAATTATCATAATAAATTTTCAGTAGCTTGCTAATGGTGTCGACAACTGCAAGTCCCAAAATAAAGTTCCTCAACCACTTTGCTTGGATGCTGACCTCATAACATGCCACGAATTTGGCTTTCATAGTGGATATAGACGTTGTAGTCTGTTTGGCACTTTTCCATGAAATTGCTCCATCCGCCAAAAGAAATACATATCCACTAGTAGACTTCTTACTATCCAAACATCCAGCATAATCTAAATTCGAATATCTAATCACCTCCAAAGTGTCAGATCTTCTATACATGAGCATGTGATCTTTAGTTCCATAAAGATACCTTAATACTTTCTTTGCAGCTCTCCAATATTCTTTTCCTGGATTCTTTTGGTACCTGCCTAGCATTCTGACTGCGTAACTGATATCTGGTCATGAATAATTCTGCAAGTACTATAGGCTACTAACAACTTAAGTATAAGGTATAGGCTCCATTAATTTTCATTTCAGTTCATTCTTAGGACATTGTTCGAGACTAAATTTGTCACCTTTATGTATAGAAACAGGACTGGGATTACAAATGGAATGTTCGAATTTCTCTAGAATCTTTTCCAAATATCATTTCTATGACAATCCAAGCAAACCTGGTGCCCTATCACAGAATATCTCTATTCCAATCACATAGGATGCTTGACTCAAATCTTTCATCTCAAAATTTTCTGAGAGAAAGTCTTTAGTCTCACGTAATATTCCTAAGTCATTTGCAGCAAGCAAAATATCATCAACATATAGGACTAGGAATATACACTTGCTCCCACTAATCTTTTGGTATATACACCGATTAATAGCATTTTCTTTAAAGCCAAAAGATATGATGGTAGCATTAAACTTGAGATACCACTAACGGGAAGCTTGCTTAAGCCCATATATCGATCTCTTAAGTTTACACACCAATTTTTCTTTTCCATCAACCTCAAACCCTTCAGGTTGATCCATATAAACTTCCTCTTCAAGATTCCCATTAAGAAAGGTAGTTTTCACATCCATTTGGTGTAAATCTAAATCATAATGAGCCACCAATGCCATAATTATCTTTAAAGAGTCTTTCTTAGAGACTGGTTAAAAAGTCTCGTTATAATCAATACCGCTTTTCTGAGTAAAACCTCTTGCTACAAGTCTAGCTTTATATCATTTGATATTGACAGTAGGGTCACATTTGGTCTTAAAGACCCATTTACATCTAACTCTTTTACAACCTTCAGGCAATTCGATGAGATCCTAGACATTGAGCTTTTCCATAGATCTTAACTATTCTTTCATGGCATCAATCCATTTCTCAGACTCATGCGATGTAATAGCTTATGAAAATGAAACTTGATCCTTATTGACTCCAATATCAAAGTCTATCTTAAGTAAATTAACCACAAAATCATCCAAAATAGCTAATTTTCTTTCTTGTTTAGAATGCCTTAATGCTATTTCTTGTGGTTGTTCATTTGAGTTTGGTGAATTAATTGGTACAAGTTGACCCAAATTTTGATCCATGTTGACTTGCATTTCTTCAACATTTTGAGTAGCTTTCGGTATAATTGTGGAAGAAGAAATTTATACAGGCAAATTTGCATCCACTTCTACTTCCTCAATTTCTACCCTTTGATTACTCCCACTAATTTCACCATTCTCAATGAACCTTGCATTACCAGTTTCAACAATTTTTGGACTATGGTTCGGACAATAGAATGTGTACCCTTTAGATTTCTCTAGGTAACCAATAAAGTAACCACTAACTGTTCGAGAATCTAATTTACTTTTATGTGGATTATATAATCTCGTTTTTGCTGGACAACCCCAAACATGTAGGTGTCTAACACTAGGTTTCCTTTTAGTCCATAACTCAAAAGGAGTTTCTGGAATAGCCTTACTAGGAACCCGATTCAATAAGTACATAGCGATTTTGAGAGCATACGTCCATAATAAGATGGGTACTTATACATTACTCATCATACTCCTAACCATTTCAATTAAAGTCCGATTCCGCCTTTCTGCTACACCATTTTGTTGTGGTGTACCGGGCATGGTATATTGAGTAGTTATACCATGTCTTTCAAAGAATTTTGCAAATAGACCGGGATATTGACCACTTTTGTCATGTTTACCATAATATTCACCATCTCTATCAGACCTTACGATTTTCACTTTCATGTCTAATTGCCTTTCAACTTCATTCATGTATACCTCAAATGCATCAAGTGCTTGAGATTTTTCACGAAGTAAATAGACATGACCATAACATAAAAAATCATCAATAAAGGTAGTAAAATACTTTTCTCCACCAAAGGATGGAATATTAAATGGTCCACAAATATCAATATGTATTATTTCAAGAAGCTGATTACTTCTCGTAGCTCCTTTCTTGCTATATTTGGTTTGCTTTCCTTTAATGCATTTATTATAGCTAATCTGAAATGGCCCATATTCAGGAAGTAGTGAGTTTAATATGATTTGCACCAAGAATGAGGTCATCAGTACCATGGCCTAAGGTCTTTAATCTTGCTGTCAAATTTGTCATCTCTAGCACTTGATCATGCATACTTTATGACCCATTGAACTTCATGGTCGTAAGATTTGCCATTAATGTGCTAGCAAGAGACTTATCTGCAGAATAAAATCTCTCTTCCATAGTAGAAAGATATTCCTTTGCACTTTCTATCTATGGAATTGAGCTCTTAATGTTGCTGGCAGTTTTCATGCGCATAAATGCTTAGCTTAATCTGTTTGATCGTTCCCATTTATAATGGAACACTTTGGCATCTTCAGAACTTTCAGAAGTAATAGCCTTAGATTTTTCTTCTCGTGGTGCCAAGTCAAGATCCGAAGCCCCTAAATAGAACTTGACTTGTTCACTCTATTCAGAGAAGTTCAAACCATCAAACAGATCAACACACGAAGCATGAACTGAAATAGCTACAATTTATACATGCTCAAATTAATTTTTAATAATGGATTCAAATCATGTAAAAACAATTAGAGTACATTATAGTTCTCCTTTGGGTAGAAACTATAACATACTATCATAAATCAATACCATATAAAACATTCATTGTAGAATTTAATAATTTAAATCAAATAAACATGTCATCTTTGGATAAACACAAATATTTGACCAAATTATAAATTCATACATAGCGTTTATCGAAGAGTTAAAATATTCAAAATCAAATACACGTTCTCTTTGGATATGCATATGTACTTGATCCAAATATTTCGCTCATCACCTTTATGCTTGCTATTTACAGAATAATGACCTACCTTTGGGTAGAATCAGTTTTCTCATAAATAGCAAACGTCAATTTATTCATCAAAATCATTAATTGGTATTGCGATAATTGATGAATAAATGACAAATATATATACATGTTTATAACATTAAAGTTTGACCACTTTGATGACTAACAAACATATACCATGTATAACATTAATATCAAGTAGGATTTATTTCAATATTCGATAAATCAACTTGAATAATCATTAATTATAATTTATAACAATAATAAACAATTCATAAATCTAGTGTAAGATTATCATAACAGTGACCAACCGAGAATCCATTATACTTCTAATTTTCGATCAAATTCATTGCCATATAGATTGACACAATTTCCGATCAACGTTTTCATGGCAATCTAATTATTTATGCATGTGTTTTATGCTTGGTTTGTTAGCCGTGAACCGTGTTTCATACGTAATTAACAGAAAGAAAAAAAAAATCAATTCAGACCTTCTCATGCGAACCTTCATATGCATACATAAATCCCACTAATATGAATAACTAACTTAGTCACACCATAAATTCACGGCTCAACTACTACGAGAGCCTTTTTGGTTTCAGAAACATAAAAGAATAAATCTTCTCAAAATAATTAACATTGCCGCAGCCAATATAACATTCATGTGATACAATATATAATTGACTGCCGTGCGATAATAATTCTTGCTTATTCAATCCAATCATGCAATTTAATAATTACAGGAAACTACCTTTCAGCCTGTGCTTTCCGGAAGAAATCGAAACAAGAATATTTTATCGAACTTATCATCTCACTCTAATATGACCAGTATAAAACCGAGAACTCAAATAAACAATTCTCAAACCCGTACAAAATCTAATTCGTGAGTTTACGGTTTATACCCAAACCATATTGTTACGTTTTGACTCAAAACCAATCCATAAAGAACACAAGCTCTTGATACCACATGTAAGTCTATTTACATAACATAATCGATAAGCGAAAGCGTACCCGGATTAGTTGATGTCGAGTAGAACGTCATCGTCGCTATAGCTATGATGGCTACCGATGGATAGCATTAACATCTATTTATAGGCAGAGAGAGGACCTAGCTATGTACCCTAATTTGATCTGGTGCGTCCATCAAGCTACCGATGGGCGGTTGGGATTAAACTAATAACCAGAGTTATAAGAGAACTCTAACTCCTAAGAGTTATGAATTATAGAGTTCAATTACATGAGAGCCACCTTAATAGAATTATCTAATAGATAATTATTACATATTAAACATACATAAGCATACCATTTCAAAGTCCGTTATAAATAAAGACGAATCATTCTAACATAACTAACCAAACCGTATGAGTAAAAATATTCAAACATACAAGTAACTGATTTCATATAATTAATGAAACAATTACACGTGTTGAGCAAAATCATTTGAGTGACCATAATAGTTTTGTACTACTTGCAATGCACATGATTGAATCCAACCCTACTTTTTTTTATGAAAATGATAAAGCTCATGACCCAATATTCCACAGATGTGAAAGGAGCGACTTTTCGCGTTCATACTTAGCCTTAATTTGTCTCAGCTAAAGCAACAATGACGGAAAGATATTCGATTAGTGGCCCAAACCTTTGAAGTCAAGGTTTGTCGTCTCTCCGGTAACAACCGAAAGACGTCAAAGACGACGAAGAGGACATGTTACCCATTGCATCTTTACCTAAACCGATAAGGCAATCGGTTTCACTGAACGAATTTACATTTGCTTTTTAAAAATATGAAAAACACTGTGGAGAATAATCGCTTTGTAAATAATATTCAGTGGTATCTTCACTCAGAAATACAGAAGTTAAGAAAAAGCGGCCTTGCATTTTAAAAGAATCTTAAAGCATCCCTTCTGGTCCAGTTGTGACATCCTATGTTAACGTGCTGCAGACCTGTGGACGACAGACACCCTCAACTATAGCTTAAAAGCATACGCATCTTGTACTTATTTTGGTGTGAAGTTACGTATTTATGTATTCAAAGCCATTACTTTCATTCGTTTGAAATTTTTTGTCATCGTTAATTTATTTTATCCCATTGACCTTTTATTCGTTAATCAATTTACGCTAAAAACTAGAGCAACAATCTAATTGTAGTGCGGTTACAAAGTGAGATTAAAATCCATGTGCTTTAACTGAGATATTTTAAGAAGGGATTTTGTAGTGGATTCCGAGTTGGACGGTTCCGTTATTTTTTATAAAGAAAGTTGAACAGTTTATTCGTTCCCCATTACGCCCAGTTTAATTATGGAAATGACAATCATGTGCTTATTCACTGTACGGAGTCATTAAACTATATTTTCCCGGAGGAATTCAATAAAAAGTATTGTGTGCCTTTTTGTATTCCCTAATATTTTCTTAATATGGTGGGAGGTTTGGCTTATACATGGTAAATAAATAATTCTTTGACCATATTCTTTGGCATGGTAGGTTACATTAATTTAAATAGATTTTAAATTCAATAGTTATTATTAGTTAGGAATGTAAGAAGACCATCCAGACACTCGCTTCTACAAAAGGTCTATGGACAAATCTAAATACCTGACTTAAAAAAAACCCCTCTTGTTCATTGTTTTTAAATCGGCGGTCCGACCGGCGGTCCGACCGGTCGGACCGCGAATCGGCCACTCAACCAGTCAGAAACTGATAATCCGACCGGGTACCTTACCAATCGGGCGATTTTTTGGATTTTCCGGTCGGACCGGCCGGTCTGACCGGAAACCGAGAGCGGTTCGACCAGAAAATATTAAAAAAAATATTATTTTTTTTAAAAAAATAACTTTTTTTTAAAAATAGAATTTTTTTAATAAAAAAATTGAATTTTTTTAATAAAAAAATTGAATTTTTCTTAAAAAAAATTGGTCCGACCGGCCATCCGACCGGTCGGACCGGTCTGACCGGAGATCGGCCAGCCCACCGGTCCGATCTCCAGTCCGATTTTGAAAACTATGCTCTTGTTACACTTTCTTAACTTCGATTTTCTTTACAGACACAGCTCCTTTTGATCTGTATCTGATTAGTTTTGCTCGTCTCGGATGCCTCAAAATGATATAAATACTCCAAGATGTAACCCCATTTGCTTTGCACAAGACGGGGCGCCAACTCCAGGAAGAGTCATCCTCAGAAACGATGACAACCTCAACCCTGCCCCTGTCTCTACTCCTCTCTCTGTTTCTTTCCTCCTTCCTCTTGCCATTCTCCCATGCTGCAAGATACCCACGGTACCAGACGATCATCTCCGAAGCTGCCGGGCTGCCGAGACTGCACGCCGAGAGGATCATTCGGTCATTAAACTTGTTCCCAAAGCATGAAATCAACATGCCCTTTGATGGGGAGGACTCATTGGTGGAACCTCCAAGAATCGTGGAGAAGCCGGTCAAGTTCAGAACTTCTGGTAATTCGGGGCCTTCAGTTCAGGAGTTTGGCCACTATGCAGGTTACTACAGGCTTCCAAAGACAATAGCATCAAGGTGCATTCAACAATTCAATAACTCGTGAGTATATATATGCATACCTTGGGTATTTATGGAATTTTGTCTCCTCTGTTTCAGAATGTTCTACTTCTTCTTTGAGTCGAGGCATAGCAAAGCGGACCCACTTGTTATATGGCTAACAGGCGGACCCGGTTGCAGTAGCGAGCTAGCGTTATTCTACGAGAACGGCCCTGTCAAGATCTCAAGAGATATGTCACTTGTTTGGAATGATTATGGCTGGGACATGGTCAGTACAACAATCCTTGACCAGTTCTAACAATCAATTCTTTAGTTTCTAATTCTAATATTTGTTGAACTACTTCCAAACTTTCTCAAGCCTAACAAGTCTACACACCGTTTGGTAATGACCAAACGGTGACTAAATTAATCTTGTTTTCCAACTTTCTTAGGCATCAAACATTATATTTGTTGACCAGCCATCTGGAACCGGCTTCAGCTATACAACAGATGACAGTGACATTAGACACAATGAGACTGGAGTGAGCAATGACCTATACAGCTTCTTGCAGGTTTGCTTTACTCTTCCGTTATCTGTTACCTTTTTAAAAAACACTGATGTTAGGAAACTACAGTTAACTGGTAACCCGCGTTGGATTTAAATGGAACAGGAATTTTTCAAAGCCCATCCCGAGTTTGTTGATCATGATTTCTACATAACTGGAGAATCCTATGCCGGGCACTATATCCCGGCTTTTGCTTCTAGGGTCAACCAGGGAAACAAGAACAAGGAAGGAATCCATATAAACCTTAAGGTACATCTTACAAAATTCAGTCTGGTAGGACTTTTATCTTGTTGCTAAATCACGAGTATCGGGAGGATCTACTGAAACAGGGATTCGCCATTGGGAATGGGCTAACAGATCCTGCGATCCAATACAAAGCTTACACCGATTTTGCCCTGGATAACAAGTTGATTGAGGAATCTGATTATGACAGCATAAATGAGTTGGTTCCAGGATGTGAAGATGCAATAAAAGCTTGTGGTATAATTATCTTCTCCTTCTCCAAGACAAAACAAATTTAGGTCCAAGTCAGTAGCAGTATCCAAGAAAGAAAATTCGGCCTCAATTAGATGTCAACTAATTATTGTCTTAATGAAATTGGAACTAATGGCAGGCACTGACGGTGAAGATACATGTGGAAATGCATACAATGTTTGCACCCAAATTTTTGATGAGATCATGAATGTCGCTGGTAACATAAATGTAATGAAAACCCAGAATCCTTAGAACTCCAAATACATCAACCGAGTTGGAATCTGGTAACCGAGAACAATCGAACAATGCTTCTTTTTTTTGCAGTATTATGATATCAGAAAGGAATGCGAGGGCTCATTATGCTATGACTTCTCTGGAGTAGAGAAACTCATGAACAATGCTACAGTCAGAAAGGCTCTAGGAGTTGGAAACATAGAGTTCGTCTCATGCAGCGGCGAAGTCTACAAAGCCATGATCAATGACTGGATGAGGAATCTTGAAGTAGTTATACCAGCTATGCTCGAAGATGGAATCAAGGTGCTGATCTATGCAGGAGAGAAGGATCTCATATGCAACTGGCTAGGTAAAATCTAGAGCTCAAAAGGACCATTTTTAGTTGTAGATGCTGTGACTACAACACTCCGGAATTGCTTTCTCAGGAAATTCTAGGTGGGTCCATGCCATGGAATGGTCTGGCCAGAAAGCATTTGGAGCAGCTACAACCGTCCCTTTCGTGGTCGACGGGTCCAAAAAAGGAGAGATGAAAAGTCACGGCGCTCTTACCTTCCTTAAGGTCTGTCTATAATGTCACCTAATGCATCTGATTCAAATTTTAGAAAAGCAACTCAACCAATATGTTACCTTTCACAGGTGTATGAAGCCGGTCATATGGTCCCCATGGATCAGCCTAAAGCTTCTTTGCAGATGCTGAAGAGCTGGACACAAGGGAAGCTTGCCGTGGCTTAGATTACACACGAAATAGCTCCATGTAGATGGTGTCTATAGATGCAACCATAGTGGTTGAATTAAGGCTCTATGCTTACTTCTCGGATCCACAACAATACTCCAAAGAATCGTAATAAAAGTGTGGCCTTTTCACAAAACAATGTTGCCGTACAGAAACTAAATGTAATACAATTGATCCAGAGTGCAAATAGTAGAACATAGCACCAAAAGCAGGGCATTCCATTTTATAAATCTTTAGCTTTAAAATGGGATAATGTTACGCAAACAACATCTCCTTCCCACTTATACGGCGAAGCGCAATTCTAATGACTCATCCAACGACAAGATAGAACAAAACCATCACGAACTTGGTTCTTACAAAGTTTAAAGCCCTTGAGGCATCTCACTTACTCCTACCTGCGAACGCGAAACGCGAAAAGGGATTATGGTGACAAAAATAAGCAAAAATTGGACTAGCCCAAATCACAATTGCTTACCAAGATCACTCCTCGTAGAAAGCCGGAAATTGGTTTTTCTTTCGGAGAAGCTTTGGCTTCCTAGATCCTATATTTGACTCTGTAATAACGGATGGAAGTGAAATTGGATTGGGTGGAGATTAAAGAGAGGGTGTCCTCGTATTGGGACAAGTATCTAGACTATTTGATTAGAATTTTTTTGAAAAATTTATGATCCAACGATATAAAAATGATTAAGAATATTTTTGAGTTTTACCCAAATTTAAAAACCAAGCACTCAATGGCTTCCTTTTATCAATTCAAATTCAAATCTTTGATATTCTTTTACTGTCGCCGACCCCGACGAACTGTCTGAATTTATAGTCCCATTCTTTGAAAGAACAAACCACGTCACACATAAAATTTTAAGCTCTCAAATCCAAGATCGAGGGCTCGAGCTCGTGCTAAACGACAACGAATCCAGAGTCTGCATACTATTTTTTTCGCATCTTCTTTTTAATTTCTACTTATTTGTCCGTTAAACGTAATTGAATGTTTGTTTCTACTAATTGCAGTCTTTCCTTATTTTTATTTTAATTTCAAAGCCATGACGTTAGAAACAATCGCTATGGTCATTGTAATGGTTATTATTGTTGTGAAACTGATGTGGTCCAATTCTAACTAACTAGAAGAATGATGAGGAGAGGAGAGGAGAGGAGAAACGCCTTGAAGGATGAAATTGAGACAATTTTGTACTAGTGGGCCTATATATAATTAGAATAAATGTTCATGGTTCTTAAATAGTAAAAATGTTTTTAATATCATTGTGAGAGCCAACCATTAATATATAAAAAAACTAGTAATAACTATATACAAACCAGCAAGTCCGTAAAAACCCATTAATAACGTATATACAAACTAACAAGTTCAAACAATAAATCAGCAAGTCCGAACAACAAATTAACAAGTCCGAACAACAAACCAATATATCGGAACAACAAACCAGTAAGTCCGAACAAGAAACTAGCAGGTCCGAACAACAAACCAGCAAGTCTGAACAGTAAACCAGCTAGTTCGAACAATAAACTAGCAAGTTCGAACAAAAAAAACCAGCAAATCCGAACAACAAACTAGCAAATCTGAACAACAAACCAGTAATAATGTATATACAAACCACCAAATTCGAACAACCCAGCAAGTCTGAACAACAAACCAGCAAGTCTGAACGAAAAATTAGCAAGTTCGAACAACAAACCAGTAAGTCTGAATAAAAAATTAGCAAGTTCGAACAAGAAACTAGCAAGTCAGAATAACAAACCAGCAAGTCTGAACAACAAACCAGCAAGTCCAAACAATAAATTAGCAAGTCTGAATAACAAACCAGTAATAACGTATATACAAACAACTAAATTCGAACAACAAACTAGCAAGTCCGAACAATAGTAAGTCTAAACATCAAACAAGCAAGTCCGAATAACAAAACTGCAAGTTCGAACGAAAAACCAACAAGTCCGAACAACAAACTAGTAATAACTTATATACAAACAGGTTTTGGGATTAGAAAGTATTAAGTTGAGAGAGAAACTAATTAATTAACGGGAGATAGAATTAATTAATTCAAATTAGATAGTCGTTACAAAGATTGGAAATAGAAAGAAAATAATTAATTAATGAGAGAGAGAATTAATTAATTCAAATTAGGTGGATGATTACAGAGATTAGAGAGAGAAAGAAATCAGGATAGTTTTACCAAATCACTTTTATTTAATTAATTCATTTTATTTGTCCCCATGTGGGGACTAAATCCTTGTCCCCACCTAATCCACTCCCCATAGGTTCCTCCCCATCAGTACTACCACAAATTGGAATTTGGATTGGGTGGAGACTAAAACAGGGGTGTTCCCGTATGGGAAAAAGTATTTGGACCATTTGATTATAATTTTTTTTAAAAAAATTATGATCCAATTATCCAAAATAGCTCAAGGGTATTTTTGATTATTACCCAAAATCTAAAAATCTCAGTATTTAACTTCCTTTTTTTTGCATAATAATCATTAAATGTCCCTTTTTTAGGAAAATTTAAAATTTAAACCCTAATTTATGTTAATTGAATGCATCTACAATTTTCTTTTATCCGCCAATATATCCACCAACATTATTAAGATTCCAATTAAATCACATACAAATAAAGAGAAATAAACATAAAAATCGCAAAGGAAGTAGAAAAAAACCAATAGATGTTTCTTCACTTTCTCCAGTCTTAGAATCTATGGGTTAGTAAAAAAACCCAAGGACACTCTCCTCTCTTCTCCCCAGGTTCGTATACGATTTTACGAGAACATTGAAGATATGACTATTTATGGGAATCTGATCACGAAAAAGGAATCACTCTTTTTTTTGACTTGTAGGAGTGGAGATGTTCAGCTCGACGGTGGGATAGGATAGAATTAGCCTATTGCTCTACAGTGGTTTCGTCTCAGAGATTACCTCACTCAAATATATTAGTTTTTGTTTTTTTTCTTTGGAACTGGTTTGCGGGTTTTGCTTGGATTGTTGAGAAATTTGTAAAGTTATGGGCCTTTTCACCGAGTTTAGTATGTTGTTGGTGCTAACATCTCAGAGATTGTATTGATTACCTTGGCACAACAAATTAGCAAGTCAGAATAAAAAACCAGTAACATAGAACAATAAACCATCGAGTCAGAATAACAAACTAGCAAGTCGAAACAAAAAATTAGCAAGTCGGAACAAAAAATAAGCAAGTCAGAACAATAAACCAGTAAATCAGAACAAAAACCAGTAAGTTAGAACAAAAAACCAGCAAGCCAGAACAAAAAACTAGCAAGTCTAAACAAATAACCAACAAGTCAGAACAAGAACTAATAACATAGAACAATAAACTAGCAACTCTGAACAACAAACCAGCAAGTCGGAATAAAAAACCAACAAGTTTGAACAAAAAACCAACAAGTTTGAACAATAAACCAGCGAGTTAGAACAAAAAACTAGTAATATAGAACAACAAACCAGCGAGTCGGAACAAAAAACCAGTAACATAGAATAATAAACCAGCCAGTCCGAACAAAAACCAGTAAATCCGAACAAAAAACTAGCAAGTTTAAACAACAAACCAGTAACATAAATTAACAAACTAGCAAGTCCGAACAAAAAATAGTAAGTCAAAACATAAAACTAGCAATTAATGGGATAGAGAATTAATTAATTAATGGGAGAGAAAATTAATTAAATTAGGTAGTGGTTAGATGAGAGAGAAAGAAAATAATCAATTAATGGGAGAGAGAATTAATTAATACAAATTAGGTGGGTGGTTATAGAGATTGAGGAGAGAAAGAAAATAATCAATTAATGGGAGAGAGAATTAATTAATTCAAATTAGGTGGGCGATTACAGAGAGAGAAATAAGTGTGGTTTTTAGTCCCCATATGGTGACTAAATCCCTGTTCCCACCCAATTTAATCCCCATAAAAGTGTACATGTTCCGTAAGGTAGTGGTGGTTGAGAGAATTTGGGTGGGGACTAAAAATGTGGTATTTCTATGTAGGGACAAGTATCTGGAA
>SOPF01028093.1:396018-445147 GCA_012979155.1 Hypericum perforatum | reverse complement strand
CACCTTCTTTTTTTTAGCATAATCATCATTAAATGTCCCTTTTTTAGGAAAATTAAATATTTAAATCCAATCCAGAGATTACCTCACTTAATCTCCCTCGTCCTCTTTGTTATACCAAATCATTATTTTATAGAACAGTAATTATTTTAATCTCTCTCATCCTCTTTGCTTCCGACTACTACTCATTCTCTTCTCTTCCCTTTCCCCTGTCGTCAAATTTTCTATATTGTAAATAAAAAGTCTATCTTTTTGTATTTTGTCTATTTGTTTTGTTCAATCATTTGGTCGAAAAAAATCTTAAGTGAAGTGAAGTGAAGAGAGATGCAAGAGCAGGATGTGAAAATGGTGGGTAGGATGATGCCTATAGCGGCTAAGCTCGATGACTAGTCAAGGTTAATGGACAAAGCCATCATGTAACAGTAGTCTGTAATTCGGGATGCCGAGGTTAGGAAGATGTCATTTGTCGGCGACAAGGTTACCTCCAATCAGGAAAGGATAGTAATTGGCTTGTTGTTTCATGATGGTTTCGTCTTAGAGATTACCTCACCCGAATACCATAGTTTTTGTTGTTTTTCTTTGGAACTGGTTTGTGGGTTGTGCTTGGATTGTTGAATTTGTAAAGTTATGGGCTTTTTCACTGAGTTTAGTAAGTTTTTTAGTGCTAGCATCTTAAAGATTGCATCGATTACCTCGATAGATTTCATAGCTTTTTCTGTTATTCTAGGAAATGATTTGTGGGTTTTGCTTACTTGTTGAGAAATTTGTAAAGTGGTTGGTTTTTCCACTAGTTTTGTTTCTGTTGTGGGAAAAAAGTAACGGGGTGTCAAAGACGATCTCTTGACGGCTTGAAGGCTTGTCTCAAGGTCGGTGCCCAACAATACAAAAGTGATCAAATGACCACTACTACCTTACCTAACTAAGCTTCCTTAACCATGCTCTACTGCTCGGCCAACTATCAGGCTCTCATGCCCGACCTCCTAACCAAGCGCTAATGCCTGACTTAAGAACTAAAATAGAAGCTTTGAGCTTTGGTAAAGATTTGTGTGGTTGATGTTGGATGATCTTTTCTGTCTTCCTCGGGCGTTCCTTATATCGGCAAAGGTCTTCATCTCCTCCTTGCATTTAGACTCCGTCTTCTGCTAGTACTCGAACTCTTCTAATGCCTATCTTTGGGGATGCTTATTCTTATCTTGTACTAGCACTACCCTTATTGCCTAATTTATTGAGCTTATCTCTTCCTGTGAGTTCGGAGCCCGAGTTTATCTCTTTTGACCATGCCCGGTCTCATAGCCCTTCCAGCACTTTGCCTAACTTGCCGCATCTCCTTGAATCAAGTAGGCTGTTTAACCCTCCTGAGGTAGTAGCCTTTTGGCACTTCTCTCAGGCAAAGTGGGCTTGTGTACCCATCTGAGGTGAAATAAGCTCTTTGCCCCTTTTTAAGACAAGGTAAGCCTTCTGCACCGCCCTGAGATGAGGTAACCTTTTTAAAGCTCTTTACACTTCTAAGGTGAAACAAGCTCTAACACCTCCCTTGGGCGAGGTGAGCTATTGACACCTCCCTCTCCCTTGGGCTAAGTAAGCTCTTAACATCCCCTTTGAGCAAAGTGAGCTCTTAACACCTCCTTTGGACGAGGTGAGCTCTTAACACCTCCCTTGAGCGAAATGAGCTCTTAACACCTTCTTTGAGCGAAGTGAGTTCTTAACACCTCCCTCAGGCAAGGCAAACTCCTAACAACCTCCTTCAGGTAAGGTAAGCTTTTAATACCTCCCCTAGGCAAGGTAAGCTTTTAACACCTCCCTTAGCCAAGGCAAGCTCTTAACACCTCCCTTAGGCGAGGTAAGCTTTCAACACCTTCCTTAGGTAAGGTAGGCTCTTGACACCTTCCTTAGGCAAGTTAGGCTCTTGACACCTCCCTTAGGCGAGGTAAGCATTTAATATCTCCCTTAGGCAAGGGAAGCCTTTAACACCTTCTTTAGGCGAGGCAAGAAAGGCCTAAGTGAACTTGCCCTTCCAAAGGCCAAACTTCAAGAAGGCGTCTCCTATGGTAGGTGAAATATCTCTTTTAATCAATCTTGGAAGGCAAAGTACTTTGGGAAATCACTCCTCCCCTTCCATAGGCCGCGCAAATGACCCCCCTCCAAGGAGGCAAAATATTCTTTTTGGTCACTCTTGGAAGACAAAGTACTTTGGAAATTCACTTTTCCCCTCCTTAAAGGCTACTCGCATAAACCCCCACCAGGAGGCTAAAATTCCCTTTTAGTCACTCAAAGGAGGAAAAGTAATTATGGAAGTCACCACTTCCCCTCTTGAAGCATGCACATAAAATCCCCTTCCAAGAGGTAAAACTTCTTTTTGATCACTTAAGAGAGACAAAGTACTTATGGAAGTCACCTCCTTTAGACATATGCATTTGTCTCTTTCCTCCTTTAAGTCATATGAATGAGACCCCCCACTACAAGGAGGTAAAGTATCCACTTTGGTCACTCAAGGAAGGAAAAGTACGTCATGAAGTTACCAACCCAAGGAAAAGCACTTCATGAAGTCACCACACCAAGGAAAAGTACTTTGTGAAGTACTTTCTAAGGCAACTATTATTTTGTCTTCATACAATGGCCCCCTACATGGTGACAATTTGAATTTCAAACTAAGAAGTGTCACAATGTAAACCTTAGTAAGTGAATGACTCTCTATATTAAAATTTCCCTTTGACTTCATAAGGTGAGGAAAACCCACTCATTCTCTATCCTTCCTCCATATTTCTCCAAAACCCAAACCAAGTTTCTTCATCTTCTTCATCTCTCCCTTACCGGATGACCACCTTGGGCCACCTCCACTCCGGCAAGGTTCGCCATCGAGCTCCGGCGACCAACAGTGGCTCCTCTGTGCTCCGGCCAATGCCCACCACTGGTAAGCATTTCCAGCCGAGTTTTCTTCTTGCTCTTTTTTTTAGGATATAGCTCCTCACATATTCTAGGGTTTGCTATAGTAGTTGGAGTTAGTCTTCTTGTAAACTTGGGGCTTGCTTGTACAAGAATGCTTGGTGAGACATCCTTTAAATTCTGCGTACCACGTGTTTGACAAAATGCTTAGGTGACTTCCAAATCTCCTTTATAGCTTGAACTTACATAGAACCATTAGGCCTCCCTTTGGTGCTATAGGCAAGGTAGCTACTTGAGAAGAAGTCCTTCTAAATCCTTCTCCAAGTATGAGTTTTTATGGTCTTTCCAGTGAGTTTGAAAGCTGAATTTTTCTCCTTTCACAAGCTAATTTTTACCTCTTTTTTTAAGAGGTTTGGCCAACTCTCCCTTTGCTTAAGCTCAGGTCGCACCATTTTCTTGGTTCGACTACTTGATCAAGTGAATGTGCTTGCTTGCTTAGATACTCACGATTGATAGGATGTTTAAGTTGCTCCCGAACTCCCTTTGTAGTTTGAACTTGCCTAGACTCACTTAAGCTTTATTCGGGTGTTGTGAGCCACATATGCCTTATTAAGAGTATTTCCATGACTCCATTCAAGCGTGCCTCTCAGCCTAACTAGGAAAGTATACGAGTTCTTCCACTTCTCCTAGTGGGCTCGCTTGATGCCTCTTGCTTAAGCAAGAATTATGCCTTTCTCCAGATTTAGCAAAAGCTGTGTGTTCGGTTGACCTCACCTATGCTCTTCCTTTAGGAGGTTCGTTCAGCTTCATGAGTTTTAAGTGCTAGCTTCAATTAGATGGTTGCAAGCACAAGCCGAGTGTTCGACCGACCTCACCTCAAGCCTTTCCTTTAAGATATTCGTCTGGCCCCTTGAATTTTAAGTGCTTGCTTCGGCTTCCTCATTTTAAGTGATTGATGGATCCATTTTATTGCCTATGCTTGAGTCAACTTGCATGTGTGGTATTGTCTTTGCTTGTGTTTTTGCCCTGTAGATATGTAAATGCATGCTTGTAACATATTTGACTGGCCTTGTTAAAGTCCAAATTTGGTTAGCTTCTTTAACCCATTTTTGCTCTTTTGCAGATACTCTAGGTGATAATGGAGGGTTTTGTAGCTAGGATACATGTAGTAGAGAAAGAATATGGTGATGATATTGACACCTCCCTCGTAAATGATGATCACCTAGGAGATGACCCTGGTGCTTCGTGTTCAGGAGGCGATGGTGTCACTGGTCTATCAGGAGCATCTTCTAGGCCAGAGAGCTTTAGCCTTGGCCCTATAGTGTGCAACTTCAAGTACCTATCTGATGAAGGGCTTCTTCCTATCCACCACCAGGACGCTCCATTATTCCAGGGTGGAAGAATGGACTTAGGTAACTAGATGGAGGATATGTATCAATGGCCTACCCGCTCTAAGTCTTATAGCTATTGGTATAGCTGGCTTATTAAGCTACATGGGACAACTTGGTCTGATGTTGGTGTAGCCTCTTTCATAGAGTTCTCTACTTGTGACTTCAAGCCATGCCTCCCCCTGCTCGCGACCCTCTTACAATATCACCAACACTTTTCTTTTCTGCTCTGGTAAGTGCGTAGCTTGGTGTATTTCCCATTTTTTGTTGTCTCATTGAACTTCCATTAGTAAAGTGTTGCTCCTTCTGCGTCTTGCAGGTATGAGAACGATAACCCTCTATGATATGGTAGCTCTATTCAATCTTCGACCTCATGGATGAATGATTACTTCAGATAGTCTGGATAAGTTTGATAAAGAGTTCAAAGAGCCTTTTGCTGCTATGTTCCTGGCTGAAACAACAAAGACTAACTCGGAGTACCTGAATATTTATAAGCAGCTAGCTGATGTGCCTTCTTCTCTTAATGAACATATAGGCTTTCTTCAGCTATGGCTCTCCCGCTAGATCATGTACCTTAATGGGCAGAAGGTGTCTTCAGACTAGGAGAATCTAGCCTATTCCATAGTTTATGGTGTAGAGTTAGCCATGGGAGAGTTCATCCTTTATCAGCTATACCACCATCTGATTCGGTATGTCCTCTCTTAACGAGAGGATGGTGTCTTCAATGCTTCTAGCCCCTTATGGATAGCCGCTCTGAGGGCTATTATCTATTTTCCTTTCTTGGTCTGCTCAGCTGATTTGCCTAACCATTGCCTTACAAATCTATTTCAGGTTCTCAGAAATTTTAGTTTGTTTAAGTGTTTGAAGTTTGTGGTACGAACCAAGCTCTTTTTCTTTCGAGGGCTACTTTTTGAGGTCTCCGGATGGTGCCATTATCTTCTTTTGTATAGCCGCTCAGTAGTTATAAAGCTTTAGAGATGTTGTTAGTTGTCCTTTTGGAGATGTTTTGTTTATGTTTGGTTTGTAAATTAATTTGGTTCGGTTTTAGTATGGTGATAAGAGACCTTGATGGTTTGTTTGTTGATAATTCATCTTCTGCTTCATTTGAATGTTTTAAGATGGTTTTGAGGCTTACTAGACTTGCATTGTGTTATCGATATGTCGCAAAGTCTAGTACCGGTCACCGATCTCAGTTCGGGTCGTGACAGAGATAGTATCAGAGCTAAACTTAGGTCTTAGGTTGTCTTATGTGATGTCTGATATGGTATTTAAGAATGCTACGGAGCATAGGATTCATTGTGTCTTATGTTTTTCTTGTCTAAGTCTCTTGTGTGGTCATTTTAAAGTATGACTTGCTCTATAGGGAAGTTATGCCTCAGCGAGGAAAGAGTACTGATGCTATGGTTAGGGAGCAAGGTGAAGGCTCCGAGCAATATAGAGAAGAGGTTGCACCTAGACCTGAGCAGGTCACTCCTGCTACTACTACTGTCGCTACTACCATGTCGGCTGAGACAAGTCAACCAGCAGCTGATACTTCTTCTGGGCATAAGAAGCAGAGTGGGGATACAGTTGACAGGGTGATGATAGCAATGGAGAAGTTCATCGCTACTTAACAGAATCAAGCTAAGAAGAAGGCTATTGCGATGCCTAGAGATGATCACTAGCTGAGTTTTTGAGGTTAGTAGAGCCACCTACATTCTCTGGGGTGCGTGATGATCTGCAAATATTTCTTGATGAAATGAAAAAAAGGTGGAAAATTCTGAATTGTGACAGCAAGAGGATGGTGGAACTCGCTGCATTCAAGTTGACTGAGGAGGCAGGGATATGGTTTCAAACAATGGAATCTGTTGGCTAGACTTGGAAAAAATTCAGTGACTCTTTGTTGGATCATTTCCTACCAGAGAGTCTGAGGGACGCTCATGCATTCGAGTTTGAAAGGTTGGCAAAGAAGCCAGAAATGACTATCACAGAGTACGATCAGAAGTTTTATCACCTATCTCGGTATGCAAAACACTTGGTGCCTATGGAGGAGAAGAAGGTGAAGAGGTTTGTTCGAGGACTAGATGATGCAATGTTCAAGGTAATGTATCCTCGTGGATTTCAGTCGTATTTAGCCGCAGTGGATTGTGCTAGAACTCTGGAGATGCGTGACAATGAACGTATCGCAAGGCAGAAGCAAGCACAAGTTTAGCAGTTTGATAGGCCACAGCAATTCAGTTCCAACCAAAATTTCTAGCAGCAGCAAAGGCCGAGTTTTCAGTCTAACTTTCTGAGGGGTAGAGATTCTTACAGAGGATCATGGAGAGGTAGTTGTCCTCGTGGTTCACAGGGTGGTCGGGACCAATATAGTGGTCAAAACCAATTTGTTAGTTTGACAAATTATGCTAGTTGTGGGAAGCAACATCCAGGGAGACCATGTTATAAGCAGATGGGTGCTTATTTTGGATGTGGCAAGTTTGGACACCAGATTAAGGATTGTCGGGTGGCTAAGGCTAGACAGCAGGCACAGCTTATGAGTCTAGCTATTTTACCTCAAGAACAAGATAGAACTCCTTTTAGCCAGAACTTTCAGGGAGAGAATTCAAGTACAAGGGGTAAGGAACCGATGGAGCATGACAGTGGTGGTCCTGCTTGAGTGGTCTCAGGTATACTTTCTATAGGTTGGTCACACGCTCGAGGTCTTATTTGATTCAGGGTCGACAATTTAATTCTTGTCACCCTAATTTGTTGAGTACTTTGATAGTCCACTTTTGTTATTGGGAATCCGTTAAAGGTTTGTATGCTTTTAGGTCATAACATTTATGTGCATTTAGTTCATAAATCGTATGTGATATTTGTGCATGGTCTTAAGGTATTAGTTGACTTTTATCTGTTCATTACGGATGATTTTGATGTGGTTTTGTGTATGGATTGGTTATCATGCTATGATGAATTATTTTAATATGATTGTGAGGTTCAAGCCTGAGGGTGAGCCAAAATTTATGTTTTGGGGTGATGAGATAGAAGCACGACTAAGGATTGCTCCAATGTTATTGGTATGGAAGAAGGATAGAAGTTTGAGAGTACACCTTGCCTATTGCAAGGTCAGTAAGGCAAGTGAGAAAACTAAGGACTAGGAGTTACAGAATGATATGCGAGGAAGATTTCTGCACCTATTTGAATAACAAAGGAAGTTCTTTGTTTTTCAAATTAGTCGTAAGTAAAATTCGGGGACCGAATTTTTATAAGGAGGGGAGAATTGTGACACTCGGAAAAATTAGTTGGTCAGTTTGCATCATATCGAGATAATTGCATTGAATATGTGATTTAAAGTGTACAAGTATGTGAATGGATGTCATTGGAGTTTGATTTCAACAAAAGTGCAATGCCTTAGTGAAATTTTTGGTTGAGAAGTTGTTGGCCAAGGCTTGGACAGATTGACCTGCTTGTGGTTTAATGGCCATAACGTCTTCAATATGGGTCCAAAATGAGAAATTTCAAGTGATCCTGAAACTAGACATATTAAGGAACAAACCATTTGACTACAAGATTGTATAAAAACCAAAGGAAAATTATCAAATGGGAGCTACTTGCTTGGGGATGAATCTGATTGGACCTCAAGTTCTTTGTTTGTTACCTAGATTAAGTTGAAGAGGGGGTTTTCTTGTGATTGGACCTCACCCACCTCTTTACATGGCTCAGAATATATCTTGGAGAGGCAGAGAACTTATTCTCTAAGTCACAAAACGAAACTTGAGAGAAAAGAGAGAAAGGGCTGAGAAAGAGGAAAGAGGAAGAAGCAGACATCTTGACAAAGATTCTATCGATAAGCATAGATCTATTTAGTTATGGACTTGAAACCCCTGAAGAGAGTTGTAGCAGACATCAATACCTTTCTTTTGGTATAATATGAGGCTTTTGGATCAGGGAATCGACGAGAACGTTGATTTGAATCGGACTGCTGTTGAACAAGCACATAGCTAAGGGTTTCGAGAATAAAGTGAATGGTAAGGATATTTAGAGTGGGAATTTGGATATGAAATTTTGATATCTTGTACATAAATCTATCAGCTTTCTAATGGTCTTGACCACATGTGATTTGGATGAAGGATTCATTAGAAAATCATTTTTGAGTCACAGGCTATTCACTGAGGTGGTCAGTGAGCGAGATAAAGAAGAATGGTTCGGTAAGCTTGCTTAGACTCTGAATTGGACTTGGATGTATTGGAACAGATTAGTAAGCACTTGATAAGCATTCGGAATATGTATTATATGTGTGAATTGGATGAGAGAAATGTCATGTGCATGCTTTTGAAGTTTGGACAGTGCGGTTGTGTTCTTGTCTGAGCAAGTTTGAGAGTTGAGTTTGATAAGTGGATTCTTTTGGATTCTGAGATTAATTGTTGGTTCTGAGATGTTGAGTATATACAGGAGAGTTGTGTTGAAGTGAGGTTTGGGTTTGGTTTAGTATCTTTGAGTGATGTTGGGTGGTTAGTTGCGGTTGGCCTTGCGATGGAACTTGCTATGTGCTTTGTTGATATTTGGTTTAGCAAAACAGTTTTGGTGTATATGCTTGAGATCAAAAGTGATTTTCTACAGCATGTATACGTGTTGGTATGGGGTACGGAATCAAGGGTTTGAACTATTGGTTGCATGTGGATGAGTTAGCGATAACGATTTGCGATTGCGTCTAGGTTGGTTGTTTTGAAGTATTGGATGTGAATTGGTTTTGGAAACCAAGGGGTTAACCTCAGGCTGTGGTTATGTATATTTGTACAGATTTGTTCAAGGCATTTTGGTGAAGGAACTTTAAGTAGAAGGAGTTTCGGATTTGAAAATCTGCGCTTTCGAGCATCGTTATTCGAGTAAGTGGATAGTACATGATAAATTTGGTTGTGTTTGTTATGTGTATGTTTCAAATCTTGATTGTGTGCATCACATGCATATGGTTCGGTCCATGATACGTTTGGACATATTTGTGATTGTTGTGAGACATATAATGTTTGTGAACAGCCTCGAGCTGATTTGATATGTGTGGCATGTCCATGTGAGATGGATATGATTCTAGACCGTTGGGTCATCTGTTCTGATGAGATGTGTTCTGTGTGAGAGAAATGAATGGGTTTTCTCGTACTAACCAGGGATGTTAGTCTATAAGTTCATAGTTTGGGGATATCACTAGTTTACATTTGTATACTATCACTAGCTTATATTTGTTGTAAGCTATCAGTAGTTTACATTTGTACGCTAGCTTCTATTATTTGTGAACGAATATCTGTTTGGCCATTTGGATGCCTCTAGTCACCAGAAGACATGACAATACAAAACCTATTCATAGCTCTGTGTGTTTGTGTGTGTGTGTTGATATTGTGTTTGGTAATAGCAATTGATAATCACGTATTTTGATTTGAGTGAAGTCGAGCATGATTAAGTTCTGTTGCATGCATATATCAGCCATGACTAATATATTGTGTTCTATTCCCTTGCTAAGTGTTTTCGGACACTTACCCCTTACAAATCTATTTCAGGTTCTCAGAAGTTTTAGTTTGTTTGAGTGTTCGAAGTTTGTGGTACCAGCCAAGCTCTTTTTCTTTCGAGGGCTACTTTTTGAGGTCTCCGGATGGTGCCATTGTCTTCTTTTATATAGATGCTCCGTAGTTATAAAGCTTTTGAGATGTTGTTAGTTGGCCTTTTAGAGATGTTTTGTTTATGTTTGGTTTGTAAATTAATTTGGTTCGGTTTTAGTATGGTGATAAGAGACCTTGATGGTTTGTTTGTTGATAATTTGTCTTCTGCTTGATTTGAATGTTTTAAGATGGTTTTGAGGCTTACTAGACTTGCATTGTGTTGTCGATATGTCGTGAAGTCTAGTACCGGTCAGTGACCTCAGTTTGGATCGTGATAACCTGCTTTGTAAATTGGCTCATCATTGCACATTGACTAATCTCATGGCCAGAATTACCATAAGCTTCGCAATGCAGTTGTAAGGCAACAACATCAACTTTGTTTAGAGTCAAATCGCGCAATTGCTTTGCCATCATGTCTAATTGTGCTTGAAAAGACAAGGAAGCATCTAAGTCTATCATTCCTCTTCTCTTACTTCACTCAGTTACCTCCCTTAACTCTCTAATGGGTTGTCTTTTCCTCTCATTCATAATTATCCTGTTTGTTGTGGCCAACTCTTCCAGAATATGTTGGGCTTTAGCCCTTTCCTTTCTCAGGAAATTTCCATTAGAAGCTGAGTCAACAATTCCCATTATTGATGGTAACAGGCTAAAATAAAATGTCTTAAGCAGAGACTCCTCGGACAAACCATGGTGCGGGCATTTTCATTGCAACTCCTTAAATCTCTCCCAAGTTTTACCCAAAGACTCTCTTTTATATTGTTCGAAGTTTGTAATCTCCTTAACGAGTTTGTTAGTCTTTGAGTAGGGGAAATATTTATCTAAGAAAGCATTTGCTAATTGCTCCCATATGGTTATTGGAGTACCCTTATGTTGCTTATACCAAAGTTTAGCCTTATCTCTTAACGTGTATGGAAACATTCTAATCTTAACGGCATCATCAGTCGCTCTAGGATATTTAAAATTATTAGCTAATTCCATGAAGTTCTCCAGGTGTTCATTGGGATCTTCATTAGGCAAACCAAAGAACTGACCCAAAGCTTGAAGCATATAAATCACGGCCAGCTTAATTTCAAAGGGGTTAGCTTCGACAACTGGCCGTTGGATTCCAGTTTTTGCTCCTTCATAAGTTGGTCTCCCATGGTCCATTAGAGAATGTCAAGGGGCATGAACTCCATCCCCTTGACCCTCTTGCCTTTGATCCATTCTTTCTTTTTCTCTTCTCTCCCTACGTAATAACCTTTCTAACCTCGTTATTTCTTCTTCAATCTCCAATGGAGAAATATTGGTTGAATTAATGGCATGCATGTAACTTGTCAAGCAAGACAAGTTACTTGGTCGAAAAGTAAACGAAAAATCAAGAAAAATTAAAATAAAAGATAATATACTAAAAATGAAAAATAAAAAATATACTAATATATATATATATATATATATATTGATCCGAGTTCGTAAACCGAATTGAGAGTCTAAGATCTCAATCCTAAGTAATGGTGCCAATTGACGACTGCCGTACTTCCGCACTTCCTGACTGGGGCATCTATGCAGCTTTCTGCATGTGCGATTCCACTTGTTGTTTTGTTCTATCTCGATTCTACCTAGGAAAGGATGTTTGATCGTTCATTCTTTTGGTCAGTCTGGCGTGCGCCAGACACAGTTGGCTTGTGCCAACTTTAGATAAAATTCATACTACGGCATACACCAACTTCAGCTGGCGTGCGATTTTCTCACGAATGAACAACCTAGCGTGTGCCAAATTAGCATAGGTTTGCAGAGGACATATTATAATAAGAATAAGTAGAGTTGTCGATTCACAGAGATTGAGTTGTTAGGCCTACTCTAAGGTTTACTTACTTAACTAGGATCACATTATGAAGTTTGTTGTTGAACACTTGTGATCTAAACTCTAAAGATTGGATATAAAGGTCATAACAACTAACATATGCAAGGTTTGTATACAAAACACAATGTTAACAAATTATAAGCTAATAATGAGCAAGGTACCTAAACCTATAACATAACCATAAGATAATGAGTGGTCTGGGTGTATGTGATGTGGTCCGAGTGAATCGAAGGCAACCTCAACCACACTTTTATGTGCGATGAGTCTAAATTGCAACTTAACCTAGCTTAGAAGATCAGATATGTTCTTCCGACCCCACTAACCAACTAAACCAAGTTAAGCATCAACTATAAGCTTCACTCCAAGAACAATCAGGTAGGTTACCAAAGATATTTCTTATCCTAGCAAGAGTACTAATCATCGAATTAACCTATCCATCAATTCTATCTCCTTCTGGTCTCAAGTTTTGACTAGCTACAAAGGCTTGGTGATCAAGCAAGTCTAAGCAATAGGATTAAGCACATTGATAAGAACACATACAAGAACATACACAACTCATACAGTGGCTACATCAAGGGTAACAAGGCACCAAACTCATACTACTACTCAAACATAATAAACATCAAGTCTCCAAGCTCCACTCTTCAAGTCCAAGTTCTTCTAAGAAAATGCAAATATTTACATTTGTTTTTGGTGGAACCAATGAACCAAAATAAACTACACTTGTGCCACATGAACCACACGTATTTTTAGACCAAAACTACCTAATATACTAACTAACTAAAGGAATAGTAAACTAAATATCTAATCTAACTTATCTAATAACTTATCTAACCTAAAAATATCCTAAAAGTGCCCGCCAAACTTGTCCCCTTGCCTTCACAAAGTTTAAACCACCTTTGTCACTTCATGCATTTGTTTGTCCAACACTCAGCTTTTATTTCACTTCTGTCCGTCTGGTCAGGCGTGCGCCAAGTGCACGTGGCGTGCGCCAGCCTTCACAATTTTGCTTCACTGAGTCAAAATGGTCATCTGAGTGATATGTCGTTCTTGCAACAGCTACGTGGCATGCGCCAGAAGTCAATGCATCAAATTTCTTGGCTTCGTGACTTTCCTCTTGTCCGTGGCTTCACGTGTGCACTCGATCATCCTTCATCTGTCCTCGAATAAGCTCCTAAAAACAAGCAAACTTAATGAAAAATGATAAAATCAACATAAAGACACAAAGAAGGAAAACTAACACTAAGATAACTAAAACACAACTAAATCAACCTAAAAACACCAAGAACGATACACTAAAGGGGTATGAATAATGAGTGTTTTTGACACTCATCAATAGGTTGATTTGATGATTAATACTCTTGCTAGGAGAGAAATCTCCTTAGTAACCTACTGGTTGTTCTTGGAGTGGAGCTTATAGTTGGTATTTAATTTAGTTTAGTTGGTTGGTGGGGTCGAAAGAACATATCTAACCTTCTAAGCTTGGTTAAGTAATAATTTAGACTCCTCTTGCATGAAAGTGTGGTTGAGGTTACCTTTGATTCACTCGAACTACATCACATACACTCAGACCCCTCTTTATCTTATGGTTATGTTGCTGGTTTAAGGTACTTAGCTCATTTTTAGTTCTTTAGTTGTTGATAATCTGTTTTGTATTATAAACTATCTAAGTTCTTGTTCTTATGCTCTTAATACTTATTGTTAAAGACTTTAGATCACTTGAGTTCAACTACAAACTTCATAATCTGATCCTAGTTAAGTAAGTAAACCCTAGAGTAGGCCTAAAACCTCATTCTCTGTGGATCGACAACCCTACTTACTCTTATTGCAAATTCGCTACAATTCTGCTACTGTCAACTTAGCACACGCCAGCCATAATTGGCGCGCGCCACATTTGTTCTTTAGAAAGAAAAAACTCACGCCAGGTGTGTTTGGCATGTAGCAGAGGTCAATTTTGGTAAAAGTTGGCGCATGCCACCCATTTTTGGCGCACGCCAGGAATATCTGAGAAACAACCAGTCATCTATTATGAAGCAAAATTATGATAGAATGTTCACCTAGAAAAGCGACCAGTCAACCTTTAGTAAAGGCATTAGCAGAATCGCACGCGAACCACAAAAATATCAGGTGTATCAACCATCTCATCTTGATGCCTGATTGATGTGTTCCACAAATGCCTTCGTGAACTTCTGTCATGGCTAGCATAGGTTCTTGGGAGCTTGGACAGGTCAAGAGTAGTCCATATACGGTCCTTCGATAAAGTGTATCATTGATAAACTCAAAGCAAATGGCCTTTACCTTTAAAGAGTTGTCAGAGCAGGAGCTTAGATCTTTGAAGTAATTAACATACTCTTGCCTCCAGTCTCGATCAAGCTAAAGGAAACTAACCTCTGTCGTTGGGGTCAAGTCGGCCAACACTGTGGTTGCCCTAATCTTAACCAGTACTGTATCAAACTTTGTGAATACATGAAAGCCGAATCTGGCCTGTGCAAGCTTGTTGGCTCTAAAGGATCTTGGTTCGGTTCATAAATTAAATGATGGCATCCTCAAAGCCTTTCTATAGTTCTCTAGCTGCTTCACAATATTCTTTGAATCCTTCACGTCCGCACCTGAACTTCCCTATGACTTGATTGATAACTAGCATGGAGTCTCCAAAAACCTAGACATTTTCAGCCCTGAGGTCTCTTAAGGCGAGTAGGCCTAACAATAGGGCTTCATACTCAGCCTGGTTGTTGGTACAAGGGAAGTCAAGTAGGAAAGATGTCCTTATCTTTACCTTATTTGGGGATTTGATAACGAAGTTGGCTCTAGCATATTTTTTAGTCTGCAAGCCGTCAAATTATAGCAACTAGTGTTTTTTGGTCACTAATACGAAGTCCACCATGGTGTCGGCGAGTATGTCTATGCATGGATGATCTACTAGAAAATTGGCCAGGGCTTGGCCTTTTACTGCCCACTGAGGGATAAAAGTGAGGTTGAATTTGACTAGTGCTAGTGCCCACTTGACGACTCTTCCTCTCATGATGAGTCCAGTGAGTAGTTATTTGATGACATCAGTTTGTGCAATCACCATAGGGAGGAGGTAATATCTCAGCTTCCTATAAGCAAAGAAGAGGCATAAGTATAGCTTCTCCATAAGAGAATATCTTGTCTCTGCTCCTAGTAAGGATCGACTCAGGTAGTATACTGCTTGCTCCTTCCCTTCCTCATTCTCTTGGGCAAGCAAGCATCCTATGGAGTCGTGGGTAGCTGATAAATATAAAAGTAGTGGTTGTCCGGGTGTTGGGGGAGAGACTACTAGAGAAGATGATAAATAGTCCTTTAAGTCATCAAAGGGTTGTTGGTGCTTTTCTTCCCATAGGAACTCACCTCTTTTTAGCTTGAGTAAGTTGATGAACAATCATGTACGACCTTCCATATTGGATATGAACTAGCGTAAGAAGTTAATCTAGCCTAGGAAGTACTATAGCTCTTTCTTGTTTCGAGGAGGTAATATCTCAGCTTCCTATAAGCGAAGAAGAGGCATAAGCATAGCTTCTCCATAAGAGAATATCTTGTCTCTGCTCCTAGTAAGGATTGACTCAGGTAGTATACTGCTTGCTCCTTCCCTTCCTCATTCTCTTGGACAAGCAAGCATCCTATGGAGTCGTGGGTAGCTGATAAATATAAAAGTAGTGGTTGTCCGGGTGTTGGGGGAGAGACTACTAGAGGAGATGATAAATAGTCCTTTAAGTCATTAAAGGGTTGTTGGTGCTTTTCTTCCCATAGGAACTCACCTCTTTTTAGCTTGAGTAAGTTGATGAACAATCATGTGCGACCTTCCATATTGGATATGAACTAGCATAAGAAGTTAATCTAGCCTAGGAAGCACTATAGCTCTTTCTTGTTTCGAGGGGGATGAGCTTGTTGGATGGCTCTCACCTTATTTTCGTCAATCTTAATTCCCCTCTTGTGAACAAGGAAACCTAGGAAGTTGCCTGCTGAGATGCCAAAGACACACTTTAGAGAGTTCATCTTGAGCTGGTGCTTGCGCATCCTTTCAAATGACCTCTTCAAGTGATCAAGGTGTTCCTTGTGATCATGTGATTTAACCACGATATCATCTATGTACACCTCCATAAATTGACCAATGAAGTTAGGAAAGATTAGATGCATTCCCTTTTGGTATGTTGCACTGACATTCTTAAGTCCAAAGGGCATAACAATCCATTCAAAGATCCCTATGGATCTTGGACAACAAAAAACCATTTTATGTATGTCTTCTTTTGCTAGATAGATTTGGTTGTGTTCCGAGTGACCATCCATGAAGCTTACAACTTCATGTCCAGCCACTGCATCAACCTACATATCAGCTATAGGCATTGGATACTCATCTTTTGGGGTAGCATCGTTTAAGTTTCAAAAGTCAATACACTCTCGGATCTTACCATTTTTCTTGATTATAAGTACAATGTTAGATTACCACTTAACATAATTGACTTTTCTAATAAAGCCGACACTAAGTAATCTATCAATCTCTATCTTGACTTTCTCTACTACCTCTGGCATCATCCTACGCATTGGCTATTGGTAGGGCTAGAAACTCAGTCTTATTGGAAGCTGATGCTCAATGAGTTGCCTGTCTAGACCTGGCATTTTATCATAGTCCCAAGCAAAGCAATCTTGGTACTTATTCAACAACTCTACCAGGTCTTCTTCAAAGTTTTTAGGGAGCCATTCACTGATGAATATGGGCCAACTTCCCTTCTCTAAGTGGAGTAATATATCTTTCAAGGGTTCTCTCACTTCGGCCTTAGCATCATCCAATTTGCTTAGGGCCAGATGGAGGTTGTTCATCTTCACTATCTCCATGGGGTCTTGGCCATTGTCTTCAAAGACAAATTCAGCCACTTCATACTGCGATAAGACGTAACCCTCTGACCACCTTGTCCATTCTTCTTCTTTTTCTTTAATCTCAAAAAGTAAGCCTAAGGGCTTGCCTTTTGGGTATGACTTCTAGGGGTTAATTAGGTATGGGAATTTCTCGTTTGACCGAGCTCGCATAGCCAACAACCTGTTCTCCCTTATTGCACCATGTGAAGGTAGTTGGCATGATGGACCCATCATAAAAGGCCATCTCGACACAGTTGGTAGCTGCTTGAAATGGATTTTCATTCGTAGCTACTATCTCCACCTTTCCATTTGCCGAGTGGCTTTACCCACAAAGTTGGTCATCATCATGTCTGTCAGGCCTAGCTTCTCATTTTGCTTCCCCAGCTTCTTTAGTAGTGCATAGGGGATGATGTTTATGACTGCCCTATTGTTAACGAGGATCCTATTCATAAGCTTATCGAAGATGTAAGCCGAGATGTATAATGGCTTAAGGTGTTCACACATCTTCTTAGTTGGCCTTGTTATTGTCACGGTGTCATTGAACTCTTCTACTGTTGGGACCACCAAAACCTTGTTTCCAATCTCTAACTCCACAAAGTGTTCCTCGATTATGTCTCCTTCAAAGTAGCTGGGTTGTCCTTCTTTTGGCTCAAATCTGGCCGGTAAGGTGAAGACCATGTTGATCTCCAAGTCTTGCTCTCTTTTGCTTAGATCGGCTTCACTCACGCTATCTTCGAGTGCCAGCCTCTCATCTTCTTGATCTTCTTCCATGCATGCCCTCACTTGCATCCTCATTTATTCTTTTTCAGTGAGGGGAGCATCATATAACTCTTCATTATCTTCCTCATCCAAGCTAGGTAGACTTATCTTATCTTCTTCGGCTACCTCAAGGAAGGTATATAGCCTCAACTTTTTAGAGTATCCCATCTTAAGCGTGTAGCTTAGAACTACCTTTTTCTCACCTTTCTCCAGGGGTAGCTCTTCAGTTGGTTTTACTTTAGAAGGACCTTTGGCCTTGTTTTTGGGCTTCCATCTCTTTCTACTCTTCGGATCTTGTGTTGATGTTATCTTCTAATAGGGTCTCTCTTGTCGGACTTCTTCTGCTGGTCCCCTCTTGTAAGGGGTTTCCTCTTGTCTGACTCCTCGCTTGGTGTTCTATCACCAGGTCTTGCTTGGACTTCTTCTGCTGGTCCCCTCTTGTCTCACCTTTGTCGGGGTCTGGGCTGTCACTTTGGACTGGTCGACCTTGTTTAAGAGCCACATCAGGTCATAGTACAGGCAAAGTCAGAAAAGCCTCTTGCTCCCAGAGTCTAGCCTTGTGGTCTTCTAGCAACCTTTCAAAGTCCTCCATAATCTGCCTTTGCACTTGGACCTTCCTTTCCAAACGTTGCTTTTGAGTCTTCGTGAGAATCTCTAGTAGGAAAGTCTCTAGCAAAGGTCTCTTTTCTCCTAGCCTACTGAAGATACTCTGCTTTGCGCTTGTGGCTTTTTGGAGATTAGTCTTAGTATGGGGGTGAGATCCCCATCCACCTTCTATAGGGCGCCAAGGAACTTCAGACACCTACCTTGCCCCTCGAGTATCTCTTTCATATCCTCAACAACTTCCTGCCCCCGAGTTCAGATAAGGGTCTCTTCTCTCCTAATCGCTCGAAGACACTCCACCTTGCAGTGGTGCCTTCTTGGAGGTCGATCTTAACATGTGGATGAGACCTCTATCTACCCTCAGTCAGGTGCCTAGGTAATTTGGAGAGACTCTTCTGCCCTCCGGGTGTCTCTTTTGGGCCTTTAGAAGCATATTGCGGTCCTCTAGAAGTACCCTTCTCTTTTAGGACTTCTCTTAGATCCCCTGGTTGTTCACTCTTAAAGGCGTCACTCTTGCCTCTAACCCTCCTTCTCCGAAGTGAGTCTCGGAGGTCTTCTAAGGGTGGCCTATCCTGGTCTTACTTATCAACCTCTTTGTCATTCTTCAGGCCCACTATTACAATGGGAGCCATAAATAAGGCTATTGGTGGTGCTTCTTTTGTGAACTTCAGACGTTTGTTTTTGATGACTTATTGTATCTGGTTGCGATATAACACATAATTGGATGTGTTGTGTAACTTGCTCGCGTGCCATTTATAAAATCTTGTTGCCTTCAACTCTCTCTTGTCCGAGATCCTATGATCTTTGGGTAAGATGATCTGACTATTCTTAAGGAGGTTGTCAAATATCTCATCTGCCTTAGTCACGTCGAAAGAGTATTCCTTCCTATCTTCATTAAGGCCTTTTGGTTGATTGGTTTGATTAGTAGGGTGATTGAACTAACTAGGTATTTACACCTTCTTCGGTATTAGGCTTTCACATTCATAAGGATTACCTTTGGTGAGTTTAGCGGCCATCTCCTCAGCTACAAGCTCTTCTCCTCAGTTGTCCCAATTTTGATTATCTTCTAGAGGCCTCTTGTTCTTGATGCTATAAGCTAAGATCTTTGATAGCCATACAGGCTACTCACTGGGAGCCACTTATAGAATAGGAAGCGTGTCCGCACCGGTGAATGGAAAGAAAAGAGTCATTATTTATACCAGCGAGCCTTATAACCATGACAGCAGGAGTCTGGTTGCTTCTATGTAGAGCTCACTGGCAGGATTCTGTAATTCGCTTAGCAGATTGAGTGCGAGGTCGGTCTCAAGGGTTGGGTCACATCGGTAGGTACCCTTACATTGTGTCAACGAGTAGGATACTTGTCAAAGTTTGAGTATTTTGTAGGTGCTTGGATGGTAGAGATGAAGATGATGAAGTGCAGTAAAGAGCGAATAGCATGGACGAAGAATTGAAGGTGAGAAGAGGAGGTGTGCTAAAGGCCCAGCGTTCACTGAGTTTGGCTAGCGTTGGCTGGCAGAGCGATAGAATGTAATCTAGCGTTCACTAGGTTTAGCCAGCACTCACTGGCCAAGCCGTAAATGACTTTTTTAGCCTGTTTAGTTAGTTAGGATTTTTCCGTTTTAGGTTTTCTTTTCCTAAGAACTATATAAGGTGTTAAAACCTAATTTGTAAGGAACTCTTGACGGCTTTAGCACAAGGTTCATTCAATTTCACATTTACTATAAATACAGTTGTTCTTACTTTCAAGGATCATGATCAACAGTTCAAATCTTCAATCAATACGGTATTTTCATACTTCATAATCAAGAATTGTCTTTTCATCCAGTTGCTTGATTATTCTTTGGTTGGTTGATTTGTGTTGTTTGTTGGAATTAAGATTGACGACCTTAGTTCTAGCATAGATTGCGTCCAATTATTTGTTAGTTTAGTTAATCACTATTCGAAATTAGGATTGATAACCCCATGTTTATTTAATAACTTGTAATATTAATTACCAATCAATCATTCGAATTCGACTGCTTAGATTAAGATTTGGAGCTCATAATCCAGTAATTAGAGAGTTGATTAATTTATCCCTGTGGAGACGAACTTAGTTATCATTATATTACTTAAGTGATCGTGTTCTCTTGTACGTAATTTAGACATGATATTTATTGCATCAAGTTTTTGGTGCCGTTTTTGGGGACCGATTTAATCAATCTGTCTTTAATATTGGATACAGTTTTTCTAATCTTGAGACTAAGCCTTTTTACACCTTTGTATTCATCACTATATTTGATCCTCTTTGTTGAGTTTTGCAGTTTAGTGAGGGTGCAAGAGGTGTATACTACATACCTGCTCTGCCAACCAACCACTCCTTGAGTACGATCCAGAAATTGAACGAACTTTTTGCTTGAGAAGAAGGAACAGACTTGAGGAAGAGATGGCAAATCAGAATCATGCAATTAATATTTCCGCAAACAATCATGGGAGAAGACAATTGCACCTTAGGCTGGTTGATCTTCGACCCAGCATTTTGTACCCAACTGTGGAGGCCAACAACTTTTAGATCAAGTCTAGCCTCATCAATATGGTTCGTGGAGATTAGTTTGGGGGCTCTCCTTCGGAAAAAACTGCAAAGCACATCCAGACCTTTGAAGATCACTGCTCGACAGTCAAATACAATAGAGTCTCAGCAGATGCCATCAAGTTGTGACTGTTCAAGAAAAGTTTGAAGGATGATGCTAGAGAGTAGGTAGACGCATTTCGTGCATGCACTTTTACCATATGGTACGAGCTTGCAGACAAATTTCTAGAGAAGTACTACCCGCCAGGTAAGACCACCCAACTACGCAATAAGATCTCTCAGTTCAAACAGTAGGGTGGCGAATCTCTACATGAGGCATGGCATCGCTACAAAAGGCTACTCCGGGACTGTCCACATCATCAGATCTCAGATTGGATGCTTCTTTGAAAATTCTACAATAGATGTGAGCCACAAGTTCGAATCAACTTGGATGCAGCAGCCGGAACAGATTTGACAGACAAGGACGAAGGTGAAGGTCTACGCATCATTGAAGCCATGGTCACCAACAATCATAAGTGGGGAGATTGAGTAGTAGAAAAGAAAGTGGCTGCAGTTTAGGACAACAGTGAGATTACTGCGCTCAAGGCACAGGTGGCAATACTAACATATTTAGTCTAAGCTACATACGCACCACCATTAACCCCAACCACTCAGGTTTGCGAGATCTGTACTGGACATCATATTACTAATATGTGTTCCTTATTGGCTAAATCCATGAATTATGTGGGTAATATGAACAAGAATAATGATCTGTATTCTACTACGTATAACCCAGGATGGAGAAATCACCCAAATTTTTTATGGAGAAACAATGCAGGTCAGCAAGTACCTCAACAGCAGAAACCACCTGTAGCTGCTGGCAATGCTCAAGGTCTATCACCACAACAACCCCAACTATATCAGCAGAAGTGGCAACAAGCACTGCTCCAGCAAGATCGTAGGAGTGAAGATGAGTTGAGGAAGCAGGTTCTCAGTCATGAGGCTCCGCTTAGAAATTTGGAAATTCAAATTGGTCAGCTCATACTTTAATTAAATGCAAGGCAGCCGGGCACACTCCTAAGCAATATAGAAGCCCATCCAACCAAGCAGGAGCAGTGCAAGGCAATCACAACTAGGAGTGGATTAGATTTGGGAAAGAACGCTATAAGCTAAGTAATTAAGTCCCCAGGGAAATCAGTGAGCAAAGAGATAGAAGAAGAACTTCGGGTACCTCCTACAGTAGCAGAGATGAACACGTCCATGATTGACTCTTCCTTTCTGCAAGCTTGTTTCGCTAATGCTTCCATTAAAAGTTCTACTTCAAATCTACTTAAAATTAGATGCTCAGTCATTTGTTCAGACTTCCTGGCGTGCGCCAACTAAGGGTGGCGTGTGCCAACTTTTCACTAACTTAAACTCCATCGTGGGCCAACTGCACTAGGCACAAGCCAAAAGCTCTCGAACAAATAGACCTAGCGTGCACCAACTATGGCTGGCGTATGCCAAGTTATCAATATAATTGCAGTAGATTGCAACAATGAGTAAGTACGGGTTTGTCAATCCATAGAGACTGAGTTTTTAGCCTACTCTAAGGTTTACTTACTTAACTAGGATCAGATTATGAAGTTTTGTTGTTGAACACTCGTGATCTAAACTCTAAAGCACAAATATAAAGATAACAAGAACTAACACTTAGATAGATTTGGTTATAAAATAGATTATCAATAACTAAAAAACTAAAAGTGAGCTAAGTACCTAAAAAGCCAATGTAACCAAGTGATTCAGGGGGTATACGAAGCATGTGATATGGTACAGGTGTTTTAAAGGCAATCAATCTACACTTTTGTGCTAGAAAGATCTAAATTGATCATTAACCAAGCTTAGAAGGTTAGATATGTTCTTTCGATCCCACCAACCAACTAAACTCAGTTAAAAACCAACTATGCATATCACTCAAAGTACAATTAGTAACTAAAGAAGATTTCTCTTCTTTTAAGCAACAAATCATCAAACTAATATTTCCATCAAACTAATCTCCTTTCGGTCTCAAGATTTGACTAAGTACAATAACTTGGTGATCAAACAAGTCAAAGCATCGCAATAAGCTCGTTAATAAGAATATGTGCATATACATATTAACCCCTCTAAACCGTAGCTACATACAAGGCAATAAGGCACAAAACTCACAACAAACTACTCAAACATACTTATATAAACAACATGCATCTTTATTTACATATGGAAAGAGCAAAGGTAAGAAAGCTTAGCAAAGTTCTTCAAGCTTTCTTGCCTTCACCAGCTCATCCAAGAGAGAGAGAGAGAGATGTTTTGTCACTTTTACACTTCTCTTTCTAACTCTCTTTCTTACACTTAGCAAAATATCTAATAAACTAAGCTAGAAAGTCAAATAGTTAACAAAATATCTAAGCTAACTTATCCTAAGATAAATATCTAATTAAAATATCTAGGAAGTCAGCTAACATGTCCCCCTTTCCTTCACAAAAGCCATAAGCTGACTTAGGAAGTTTTGCCATTTGTTTATCCAACATTCTTTTTATTTCTGTCAGACTAGTCTGGCGTGTGCCAGCTTCACTTGGCATGCGCCAGGTTTTTATGATTTCCATCTTCGAGTACATCTGGTCATCTGAGTGAATGGTCGTCCAATTAATGGCTACGTGACATGAGCCATATGGGTTTGGCATGCACCAGATGACTGTGCATTACATTCCTTGGCTTCGCATCTTCCTTCTCGTCCTTGGCTTTGTGTGTCCGTTTGATCGTCCTCCACTTCTCCTCGAATAGGCTCCTAAAAACAAGCAAACTCAATAAAAAATGATAAACTCAACATAAACACACAATGAACAAAAACTAACACTACGACAACTAAAATGCAACTAAATCAACCTAAAACACTAAGAACAACCTACTAAAAGGACACAAATAATAAGTGTTTTTGACACTCATCAGACCCCCACACTTGAATCTTTGCTTGTCCCCAAGTAAAACTCAAAATGTGGACAACCTAAAAGAAAATCGAAGAACAAACAAACACATAACAAGATAAAGACATGGAATGAATGGATCAACACTTAACTTGCATCACAATGAAATCATAATCTAGGTTATTTCATCAATCCATAACACAAAGCACAATAAACTAGTAGTTACCTCAGCACTCAATTGTTTAAGCAAGTATTAACTCTATGTAAAAGACACTAGAAGGTTGACCTCACGAGGATAGAAAAGTGTTTCACTCATATAATCTGTATGGTCAACTTCCTATCACTCGCATACATGTCAATATATCTCAAAGCATCCTACGTCCTACTCAGCAATATCTAAAATTCGCAATTATTGCTAATGATCGGGGGGTCTTTTCATTGGGTTGTAATAGGGCTTAAGGTAAAAGTGAGGTAAAATATTTGGATGGTAGCTAAGCCACCCAATCTGAGGATATGTCACAAATGTAACTAATCACTCGTCTAATCTAAACATTCTCACAAATATAAGATTCATAAGCACACTCCCCAAATAACCTAATGAACTAAGACCTAGAATCATGAGTTTCACCTAGACACATGTCTTATTCATCTTTACATTCTTTTTCACTTATTTTTCTATTTTTTAACAACATATTGACAAACTTTAACAAACTATACAAACTTAGCACTTCTAGGCAAAAACTCAGCTTCTTAAATATGGCCATAACTACAACATCCCAACGAACATAACCCTAATTAAACTAAAGCTACCAACTAAACCCAATACAAATCAATCCCACACAAACCTAAATGTCTTCAGACTGGATGACAAAAGGTAAGAAAGATGGTTGATATAAGGTTTAAGATTGGCTTCCTAATCTAAGATCAAGAAAAGGCTAGGCTCAATGGGTTTAAAAGGGATATTGTCTCTAAGGTTCTAGGCTCAATGTCAAAGAATGTCCCCGTCTTATCACTAACTTCCATACAACCTAGACTATGATAAGTACTAGTAGGATACCTCGATCAACTGACTTTAGTATGCACCTCATGAAAAATATAGAGACAAATGTCTCTTCCTTCGGCTCAAATACTCACAAGGTTCACTCATCAACCTTCTAGTCTAGTCTAGATAGTGAAACCACAAATCTAAACAATAGAGTGTGAGATTTCTACCAATTCCTAGACTTTGTACTCGAATTAAATCCCTAACTAAGAATACGATAAATTCTGACACAAGTTGAATTTTTTTTAAGGGGTGTCAAATTTTTGAAAAATTAATGCCAAGTCTAAACCTAAACATAAACAAAACAACCTAACATATTAACATGCAAACAATTTTAAATAACCTAAAAGGAAGATTCCTAGAAGGAACCCTCCCCCACACTTGAATGACATATTGTCCTCAAGGTGTCTAAGATACTAATAAACACCTAATCTGAAAACATGCATAAACACATAAATACAAATAAACATGCAACACATTAACTCACTAATGGCGTGTCATGAAAACTACCTCCTTGTGACCTTTTCGGCTCTAAGCCTAATAAGATCACCTAGTAGTAACACGACACGACCATTAAATGAGTTACAAACACACAAAATCAAAAATAGAATCAAAATACATAAAAATATATAAACAAAGAAAACAAATAAAGAAAAATAATAAAGTAGGAAAAAAGGAGCTCCCTGTCAATTATCTGAAGTGGGAGGAGGTGGTGGGAATATGAAGCCACTACCAAAGTTCTCTGCCCAGGTGCGTATCCACTAAGCATGTGCTCGTTGCTGCTCATAATGCTCCAACTGACGCACCATGTGAGCTCTCTGTTTGATATAAAACGCCCTATGCGAGCATTGTAGTCATACTAGTAGTCCTACCCGGTTGCATTGCTAACTACATAGTCTTGCAGTTGTACACCATATCCATGAAGCTGCTCTCTGTGACCCTGTAGTTGTACTTGCATCGCAGCAAACTGGTCACATAAATATTGCATGTCTACCTGTAGGTCAGGTGACCGATGACTTGGCCCTGCTTCGTCATGCTGGGCCTGGTACTGATGGCTGGGGCCTGACTCATCTGGATCCTAACTAGGACCCTCCTGTCCCTGTGCTGGTATCTGCCCTACTGCTCTAAGGCGATCCTGAACTGTCTTGCACCTCTCCCATGGTTTGTAGATGCATATCTCCTTGCCATCTACAAACATCTTCTCGATCAGCTTGCTATAGTAGAGTTTCTCAATGTTAAGCGACACTGGTTCCACGAATGATCCTTGAAAGTCTACAAACTGCTCAGTGAAATGGTGACATGCAATGCGGGATATAATATGACCTAAGTAGAGATGCATAGGTTCCCTATTGCCAATGGAACGTGCAAAGCAGTTGATCACTATAGCAAATGTGCTAAAAGATATGTCATGGCATAGGTAGTCCATGGCGTAGAGCTGTGATTGGAACACTTTAGACACTTTCCATTGACTACTGAAGGTCAGAGTCATAAAGCAATGGAGGATGCCTAAGTGTGGTTTTCTAATTAGCGCATTCGGTGCCCTCCTCAACTCATATCTCTCAAAGTTCGTAATCTCATGCCAAGCCCGATGGGCCTTACTAACAGGTGTGAAGTCTAATGACCCTACTCCAGACTTAAGGCTAAAGAGGTAATTAAACTCAGTTTCATTCATGCCAAAATCTATATCAAAGACACGCGTAGTGAATGAACTTCGGTTTGCCGCAACCTGCAGAGTACAATAGAACTCTAACACTAGCTCCTGCCTAGCCAAAATCCAGTGCATCAAGCGAGGTTTGGCATCTTGCTTTAAGAAAAGATATCTCAAAGCTGCATGATCAGTGTAAATTATCACTTTTGAACTAAGCAAGTGCAGCTTGAATTTGACACACACATAAACAACCGCAAGCATCTCCTTCTCTATGATCATATAATTGAGTCACACATTTAAACAACTACAAGCATCTCCTTCTCTGTAGTCGTATAATTGAGTTGAGCTCCTGCTAATACTCTACTAGCAAAGTAGATGACATGGAGTTTCTCCTTTTTCTTCTGTCCAAGCACACAACCCAAAGCTAGATCACTTGCGTCATATATCAATTCAAATAGAAGCTTCCAGTCTGGTGATGAAATCACGAGAGATGTGATAAGAGCTTTCTTGAGAGCATCAAATGCCTTAAGACATTGCTCATCAAAGTTGAAGGATACATCCTTAACCAACAAATTTGTTAGCAGCTTAGCTATTAGAGAGAAGTTTTTGATGAATCTTCTGTAATGCTCTAACTCCTTTAACTGTGGTTGGTGCATCCATTTTCTCTATTGCCTCTGTCTTAGCTCTATCTACTTCTATTCCTACTCTATAAATCTTATGCCCAAGGACTATTCCTTCGTCTACCATAAAATGGAATTTTTCCCAGTTGAGCACGAGATTCTTTTTCTCACATCTCTCCAATACTTTGTCTAGATTGTCAAGACAATGATCAAATGAGTCTCAAAAAATAGAGAAGTCATCCATGAAGATTTCCATAATCTTCTTGTTCATCTCCCAGAAGATAGACTCCATGCAATAGTGAACATTACTGGGGCACAACTTAATTCTAAAAGCATTCTGCAAAATGCAAAAATACTAAAGGGACAGGTGAAAGATCCATTATAAAGAAAATGGATGCACGAACCGTTAAAGGAGTTAGAGCATTTTTGGGTCATGCCGGATTTTATAGAAGATTCATCAAGAACTTCTCTCTAATTGCAAGCCTCTAACAAATTTACTGGTTAAGGATATATCCTTTAACTTTGATGAGCACTGCCTTAAGGTATTTGATGCTCTCAAGGAAGCTCTTATCACAGCTCCAGTGATTTCATCATCAGACTAAAAACTTCCATTCGAAATAATGTGTGATGCGAGTGATCTAGCTTTGGGTTGTGTGCTTGGACAGAAAAAAGAGGGAAAGCTCAATGTCATCTACTATGCTAGTAGAGTATTGGCAGGAGCTCAACTTAATTATACAACCACAGAAAAAGAGATGCTTACGGTTGTTTACGCATGTGACAAATTCAGACCGTACTTGCCAGGTTTGAAAGTTATAATCTACATTGACCATGCAGCTTTGAGATATCTTTTCTCGAAGCAAGATGCGAAACCTTGCTTGATGCACTAGATTTTATTACTTCAAGAATTTGACTTATCCATTAAGGACAAGAAAGGAGTGAAAAATGTTGTCGCTGATCATCTATCTAGATTACAGAAAAGCGGCAGGATGGAGATTGAAGTAATTATATAAGAAGAGTTTTCGGATGAAACTCTAATGAAAATGAATAGAGTAGAAGGTCCCTGGTATGCAGATTATGCCAACTTTTTAGTTATAGGTATTATTCTGACAGATCTGAGTTATCCCCAAAGAAAGAAATTTCTACAAGATGTTTAGATGTATGTTTGGGACGATCTTTACCTTTTCAAAAGGTGTTGTGACGGGGTTCTTTTACGTTGCATTGCTAGATGGGAAGTAGTAAATATTTTAGAGCAATGCCAGAACACTCCCTACTCAGGTTATTATGGAGCTTCAAGAACTGCATCTCGAGTCTTCGAATGCGATTTCTATTGGCCTTTCATCTTCAAGGATGCACATAGTTATGTTGAGTAGTGTGACTGCTGCCAAAGAACAGGATATATCTCAAAGAGGAATGAGATGCCATTATCTGGAATTTTAGAGATTGAGCTTTTTGATGTTTGGGGATTGGACTTCATGGGTCCTTTCCCAATATCATATAGCAACAAGTATATCTTGGTAGGAGTAGACTACGTTTCAAAGTGGGTAGAAGCTTTGGCATCACCAACAAATGATGCGAGAGTAGTTATCTGATTTCTGAAGAAGCTCTTTTCGAGATTTAGAATGCCATGAGCGATAATCAGTGATGGTGGGTCACATTTCTGCAACAGACAATTTGAAGTCCTATTTAAGAAATATGGGGTAATGCACAAGGTGACAACACCTTAGCATCCCCAAACTAGCAGACAAGTTGAGCTACCAAATCGAGAGCTCAAGAAAATCTTGGAAAAGATGGTCGGAACTGCAAGGAAGGATTGGTCAAACAAGCTCGATGATGCCTTATGGGCTTATTGTACGGCATTTAGGACACCTATAGGAATGTCACCGTATAGGCTTGTTTATGGCAAAGCATTCCATCTCCCAGTAGAGCTTGAGCATCGTGCATTTTGGGCCATTAAAACCCTTAATTACGATTATAAAAAAGCCAGAGAACGCAGAATCCTCCAACTTGAAGAGTTGGATGAAATGTTGGATTTGGCATTCGAAAGCTCAAGACTTTACAAGGAAAGGACCAAAAGAAGACATGATGCCCACATTATCAAGAAAGATTTTAAGGAGGGGCAGCATGTTCTTCTCTATAACTCGCGATTAAGACTCTTCCCTGGGAAGCTTAAATCCAAGTGGAGCGGCCTGTACCTAATTATCAAGGTGTTTCCTTTTGGAGCACTTGATTTGAAAAATAGCAATGGGATAGTCTTTCGAGTCAATGGCCAACGATGCAAAATTTATGTTAGAGGGGCGATATTAATCGAGATGTGGAGGTGCAATCGATTTATGTGCCATCCAATGCATAAATGTTTGAAACAAAGTAAGGCTCTTTTACCTGCAGAGAATAAAGAACAGGATGTTTTGCGTTAAATATCTTTATTTAGTTAGTATCTTAGTATCTAAGAAGATCTTGATTGACATTTGTCTCATCATTCTCTGTTGAGCACAAGAGACCTTGAGAATTAAGAGACGAGAAGAAAATTTCTTGAGACATTCTAGAGGAATATCGAAGAGTGCCTTCAAGAGGAGGATGATGAGATTTGAATTTTTTCTAAGGTGAAAATTATAGTACGATGGAGACTGTAGTAAGAATAGCACTAACTCGTAAAATGAGCATACCGTGCTACTACATTGCGATCCTATTAGGCTTAAAGTCAAAAAGGTTGTACGAAGAGGTAGTTTGTCATGGTATGCCATTCATGAGTTGTATGAATTGCGAATGTCCAAGTTGCACCTTTGACCCATACAGATAGGGCATCTGGTTTTCAAGCTTTCCAGGAACGCGGTGTACATAAAAGCCAAAAAAATTAGATTAGCATGTTGGTTTCTTATTTTAGATATATTAGTTTGAGTATTTTTAGTCTAAGTGTATAGTTTTTGAGTAGTATATAGATATGGCGCGCCAAAGTATATGGCGAACGCCATATCTTTCATGTTTAAGAAACTTGGCACATGCTAATGAGGCTGGCGTATGCCAGAAATTGCGGAAAAGAGAAAGTTGGCACACGCCAATGGACCTGGCATGTGCCAAATTTGGAAAGAATCGGCTATAAAACTCCCAAGCAGATCAGTTTCTTCATAAAGTTTCAAATTCCAAAAATTTCCACCTTCCGAAACTTCCAAATTCCACAAGCCCAACACTCCCAATACGTTTATCCGCACTTTCCAAGGTCTGAAACAAAGTTTGCAATGGTGGATGCTGCAGAATCTAGTCGGATTCCACGTGGAGACAGGAGGAAACGAGCAAGAAATCCTTCGCCTTCTCCACCTGGATTGCCACCACCAGACATTCGCGGATGCTACAATGCTCCCTTCGCAATCTTTCACAATTGGGAGGGAGAGAGGTATCAAAAATTTTCTTGCCTCATTGCCCTTAGTCATTTTATGATTGATAGGAATGATATGAAGAAACTAAGGGTAGATAGGCAACTGAGGTCTGGGTTTAGGAAACTAGGGTGGAGATACTTTGAGAACAGAGACATTATGGCTAGGCAAGAATTGGTGTTAGAGTTCTATTGCATGTTGCATGTTGCGGCTAACAGACAATCTTTTACTACACATGTATTTGACACTGATTTTAGCATGGATGAGGTTGAGTTCAACAACCTTTTTAGCCTTAAGGCTGGACCAGGTACTTTAGACTTCTCTCCAACTAGTCAGGCCCATCGGGCATGGCACGAGATTACAGTAATTGAGAGATACAAGTCAGGGAGGGCACCTAATACACTGATTAGAGAACCATATCTAGACATCCTCCATCGCTTTATGACTCTAACCATTAGTGGTCAATAGGTAGAGTCTAAAGTTTTCCGATCTCAGCTCTATGCTATAGATTGCCTTCGCCATGTTATCCCTTTTAGCACCTTCGCCATGATCATCGATTGCTTTGTTAGATCCATTAGCGATAGGGAACCTAGGTATCTGTACTTAGGTTATATTATTTCTCGCATTGTATGTCACCATTTTTTGAGGAAGTTTGCAGATTTCTGTGGGCATCAAGAAGCTCCACATGAGCAAGCTGATCAAGAAGATGATGATCGATGGAGAGGAAGTTGTTGAGTACAATCCTTGGGAGGAGAGGCAAGCAGTACAGTTATGCCTTGGGGCATCAGGAAGGGTGCCAGCACAGAGAGAGGAGCAGTAGGAGCAGGCAAGCCCGAGCCATCAGTACCAGGCCCAGCATGACGATGCAGGGCCAAGTTATTATGCACCTGACTCGCAGGTAGATATGGACTTTTTACATGACCAGTTGGCTACAATACAGGTATAGCTACATGGTCACAGAGAGCAGCTTCATGGCTATGACGTGCAACTGCAGGACTATATAGTTAGCAATACAGTCGGATGGGACTGCCAATATGACTACAATGCTCGCATAGAGGCCAAGTTGAGAGCTCAGAGAGAGAGGTAAAGGGCGTTCTACATTGATCAGGGAGCTCACATGGCATTCCAGAGGGAGCACTACAAGCAGCAACGAGCGCATGTTGAATGGATGTCACTTGGGCAGAGAACTTCAGTAGCTATTTCATTTTCCCACCACCACCTCCTCCAGCTTCTGATCATTGACAAGGAGCTCTTATTTCTTTACTTTTGTATTTTCCTTTATTTGTTTTCTTTGTTTGTTTATTTTCTTGTATTTTGACTCTGTTTTTTAGTTTTGTGTGTTTGTAACTCATTTAATGATTGTGTTATGCAACTGTACGGTGATCCTATTAGGCTTAAAGCCAAAAAGGTCACAAGAAGGTAGTCTACATAACAAGTCATTAGTGAGTTATTCTGTTGCATGTTTATTTGTGTATGTTTATTTTGAGATTGGTTTTTCATATCTTTGGTGACTTGGTACGGAAGTGTTCCCATTTTGAGCTCTTCAGGGTTCGATCTCCTTGATGCTTCTTAACATACTAGGTCATCGAGATAAAACTATCTCACCCTTATTTTTCTTTTAGATTAGGTACTTATTAGTATTTTAGATACCTTGAGGACATTGTGTCATTCAAGTGTGGGGAAGGATTCCTTATCAGAATCTTTCTTTTTGATTGTTTAGTATGTCTGCATGTTAGGTTATTTTGTTTAGGTTTAGACTTGGCATGAATTTTTCAAAAATTTGATCCCCCTCAAAAATTTTCAACTTGTGTTAGAATTTTATCATTTTCTTATTTAGAAATTTAATTCAAGCACAAAGTCTAGGAATTGGGTAGAAATCTCGCACTCTGTTGTTTAGATTAGTGGTTTCACTATGTAGACTAGACTAGAGGGTTGACGAGTGTATCTTGTGAGTATTTGAGCCAGATGAAGAGACATCCGTCTCTATATTTTTCATGAGGTGCATATTAGTCAGTTGATCAGGGTATCCTACTAGTACTTATCAGAGTCTAGGTTGCGTGGGAGTTAGTGATAGGACGAGGGCATTCTTTGACATGAAGCCTAGAGCTTTAGAGACAAAATCTCTATTATATTTGTTGTTTAAACTATTTGAGCCTAGCCTTTTCTTGATCTTAGATTAGGAAGCCGACTACAAACCATATATTATCCATCTTCCTTACCTTTGATCATCCGATTCGAGGACTTATAGGTTTGATTGTGTATTGGGTTTAGTTGGTAGCTTGGGTTTTATTAGGTTTATTTTTGTTGGGATTTGTATTATGACCATGTTAGAAGCCGAGTGTTTACCTAGAACGTGCTAAGTATGTATAGTTGTTTTAGTTTGTGAATGTTACAGTATAAAAAAAAGAAGCAAAAAAGAATGTGAAGTTCAATAAGGCATACTTCTAGGAGAAACTCGTGCTTCTTTGTCTTAGGATATTAGGATATTTAGGGAGTGTGTTTATTTTTGTTATATATGTGAGGATGCTTAGATTAGATGAGTGATTAGTTGCATTTGTGACATGTCCTCGGATTGGGTGGTTTAGCCACTATCTACATATTATACCTCACCTTGACCTTAAGTCCCATTACAACCCGATGAAAAGACTCCCCGATCATTAGCAGCCATTGCAACTTTTAGATAACGCTGAGTAGGACGTAGGATGCTTTGAGTATATTGACAAGTATGCGAGTGATAGGAAGTTGACCATACTGATTATATGAGTGAAACACTTATCTATCATCGTGAGGTCAACCTTCTAGTGTCTTTTATGTAAAGTTAACACTTGTTTAAACAATTAAGTGTTGAGATGCCTACTAATTTGTTGTGCTTTGTGTTATGGATTGATGAACTAACTTAGATTATGATTTTATTTTGATACGAGCTGATGTTTTTTAGGGAAGTCAAGTGTAGATCGATTCATGCCATGTCTTTACCTTGTTTTGTGTTTGTTTGTTTGTATTTGATTTTTGTTTTGGTTGATCGCATTTTGAGTTTTGCTTTGGGACAAGCAAGAATTCAAGTGTGGGGGTGTGATGAGTGTCAAAAACACTCATTATTCATACCTTTTTAGTATATCATTCTTAGTGTTTTAGGTTGATTTAGTTGTGTTTTAGTTGTCTTAGTGTTAGTTTTTCTTCGTTGTGTCTTTATGTTGATTTTATCGTTTTTCATTAAGTTTGCTTATTTTTAGGAGCCTAATTGAGGAGTAGTGAAGGATGATCGAGCGCACACGCAAAGCCATGGATGAGAGGGAAGTCACGAAGCCAAGGAATGTAATGCACGATCTTTTGGCTTACGCTAGCATCTATGGCGTACACCATATAGCCGTTATTCGAATGACAGATCACTCAGACGACCATTTTCACTCGAAGAAGAAAAATTGCAAAGGCTGGTGCACTCTAGGTGTACATGACGCACGCCAGACTAGACAGACAGAAGTAAAATAAAGCTGAGTGTTGGATAAACAAATTGAAGAAGTGACTAAGGCGACTTAGGCTTTGTGAAGGCAAGGGGACAAGTTTGGCAGACATTTTTAGGATATTTTTAGGTTGGATAAGTTGTTAGATAAGTTAAATTAGATATGTAGTTTACTATTCCTTTAGTTAGTTAGTATATTAGGTAGTTTTTGTCTTTAAAACAAAAGGGTGGCACAATTCAGACAAAAGTGAGATTGTGTCCACAAAACCAGATGTAAATATTTACTTTTACTTAGAAGAACGTGGACTTGATAAGTTTCAATTCCTTTATCTCTTTTGTCTATGTTTATGTTTATTATGTTGAATATAAGTATGTTTGAGTAGTTGTATGAGTTTGGTGCCTTGTTACCTTTGATGTAGCCCTTGATAAGAGTTGTGTATGTTCTTGTATATGTTCTTATCAACGTGTTTGATCTTATTGCTTAGACTTGCTTGATCACCCAGCCTTAATAGCTAGTTAAAACTAGAGACTGAAAGCAGATAGAATTGATGGATAGGTTGATTCGATGATCAGTACTCTTGCTAGGAGAGAAATCTCCTTGGTAACCTACTGATTGTCCTTGGAGTGGAGTTTATTGTTGATGCTTAACTTAGGTTAGTTGGTTGGTGGGGTCGAAAGAATATATCCGATCTTCTAAGCTAGGTTAAGTAGCAATTTAGACTCATCATGCACGAAAGTGTGGTTGAGGTTTCCTTCGATTCACTCGGACCACATCACATACACTCAGACCCCTCTTTATCTTATAGTTATGTTGTTGGTTTAGGCACTTTGCTCATTATTAGCTTATAAATTGTTAGTATTCAGTTTTATAAACAAACTTTGCTTATGTTAGTTGTTATGATCTTTATTTCCAATCTTTAGAGTTTAGATCACAAGTGTTCAACAACAAATTTCATAATCTGATCCTAGTTAAGTAAGTAAACCTTAGAGTAGGCCTAACAACTCAATCTCTGTGGATCGACAACCTTACTTACTCTTATTTACAAATTGCTGCAACTCTGCTGCTGAGCTGGCGCACGCCACCCTTGTTGGCGCGCGTCATGTTTGTTAGTATGTGAAGATTTAGCTCGTGCCAGGTGCTGTTGGCATGTGCCAAAGCTTTGGGCTGGTCTAGGGGTGGAGCATGCCACCTATTTCTGATCGTCCAGTATTAGGCAAGGTTACGATAGAAGGTTCATGATGCCATGCGTGCATCTGAGCTGTAGAACATGGTGCTCGTACGAGAAAGTTACGATTTTTCTACCAAAATGCGACGAACTAAGCCTATCAATCGCAACCCTCCCAAAACTCACCCAAAAACTCGAAGATGCTAAACTCAAACCATAAAATACATAACAACAAAGTCGTACATAATCGTGTCGTGGATAACCACGACTTGGAATCATCCAAATCGGAGTCCAAGAGAGAAAATTTATACCTATTTCCCTAAAGGTTGATGAGTTTAACCAACATGATTCTAAGACCGATTAACACAAAACAACCAAGGTCGGGCCAAGCGGTCACAATCAAGACAAAGTTAGTGAGGGTCATAACAGTCTCCCCTCTTTATAAAATTTGGTCCCCGAATTTGCTTATAGAAAGACCGACTTACTTAATGTACAAACAACTAACTTACTCACCAAACAAATGAACTATCCTATTGGAACTCAAACAAATGAGGGTCACAACAAACTTGACCAACATAAATTCTTTGCTTTGAAGCTTCTAATCCTTACATTCCAAAATCCCAAATGATTTCACACATCTTAAATTTAGCTTACCCTTCTTTCCAAACCTCATAACATCTTCCATTGAAGATACTTAAGAAACATACTTGAACCCAATTCAAATCCAATGTTGTTTCTTCTTTCATCCGATTACGAGATCTATTTACTCTGAGCTATCATAGCCATTTTCCGAGTCAACTATCTTCTCAACCATGATCATCCAAAAAATTCCATATTCCCACCATTTTTCAACAATTTCTCTCAATATACCAATGATCTAAACTTCTGGCCATACCACAACTCATATGATACCATCTGACCACTCTGATACCGTATTGCATGGGAAATCCATCAAAGAAAAATAAGGTTCCCAACTTTTGACAAAGTCAATCATACATAATCATATCATAAGATTGTATTACTCTGGCTGTCCCTCCGTCTGAGAATGAAATACTATGACCAAAATCCAAATGACTATCCATGCATCTTCAAATTCCTTCCAAAACCAAGATATAAGACATGTCCCTCGAATGGAAATGATAGAGATGGGAATCCTATATAGAAAAACTATATAGCCAATGAATAACTGAGCAGACTTAGTAGCATCATACGGACTCTGAATCGGTAGAAATATACGGACTTTGACATCCCATACAAGATAATCCAAACTGAATCAAATCAGAAATCAAAAAGCCTACCAATGGATCTATCAAAAACCATTCTTATTTCCATTCTAGAATATCCAACGGTTGCAACAAAATCCCCGATATCCTTATTCAAATTATTACATCAATAACTACCCCTCATATCATATTGCATTTTCGTAGATCCCAGATGCATACCGTAGACAAACTCTTGCAATACATACTATCCCAGATGATATGAAGAAAGACCATATTGTCTCTTCTTACATCTTCCACATCAAATATGACCATCCGAATACCATAGTATAAACATCATTTAAGCAATTCATCTTCTTCAACGTTTCTAACCATCTTTATCAATTTAAAATCATTCGTCTGTAGTTCTATAATTATCATGGTCGGATTGCGTATATAGTTCTCCGAGTAGCACAAACTCATTTCTATCAAATACTGTTATCAACTCTAATCTTCGATTAAATATCTCATATATATTCTTAAAATCACAAGCACGAAAGTCACTGCCATATCAGACTTTCAGTAGAACTCTGACTCAAAGCATCGGCCATAATGTCAATCCCAAATAAAATGTATAATAAAGACAATAGAATGCAGAATTCTGATATAATCCATCTGAACAGAACTTAACATCGTTGAGCAATCAAAAACAAGTTAACCATCACTGTTTCCTTTCTCAATCCTGATGCAACTATACATAAATAAGCAAATCCGCTAATAAAACATTATCCCAAAATAGACATTAAAGCTTCATAATATAGAACAATCGTAATCCTTCAAAATTTCATCAATCTCTTATATCTCATATTGAGATCTTGTTGCTCATACTTCTTCAACTGTCTAGAAGCATACACAATCAAATTCCTTTCTTGCATCAATATTCGTCTCAGACCAAATGTAGAAGCATCTCTTTATACCGAATATTTTCCAGTTGTAAACGATGAAGCCAAAATGGTTGCATTAGTCAGAAAGTACTTATCTCTTGAAAACTTCTCTCATAATTTTCTATCCACTTGTTCTTCACATTCTTCTGAGTCAATCATGTCAATAGAACGACCAAAGTAGAATATCCTTTTTACAAAATGTCTGAAATACTCAACTGGACCAAGAAAACTTTGTACCTCCATAACATTGGTAAAAGTTGACCAATTAACCATAGATTCTATCTTCTTTGGATCAACCAATAATCCATCCATAAAAATAACTCATCCTATGAATGCCACATCTTGTGACCAAAATTCACACTTAGAAGTTTGGCATATTACTGATTATCCAATAATGTCATCAGACCATTCTAAGACATCTTCCATGTCTTCTTCGTTTCATGAGTAAACTAATATATCGTCGATAAAGACTATCATAACTGGTCCAAAATGGCTTAAACACCCACTTCATCAAGGCCATAAAGAAATCCGAAGTATTCATAAGACCAAATAGCTTAATCGAAAATTCACAATATATATGCCGAGTTCTGAAAACTATCATGATCACGCATTTTCCTTTCCAATTCTCAACTACTGATACTTTGACCTTAAGTAGTTCTTTGAAAATCACCTGACATCTCGCAACGATTCAAACCAGTCATTGATATATGGAAGAAGATACTCTAATGAATTGTTATCTTACCGAGTTGCCAACTATCATCACATAGTCTCAAACTCCAACCTTTTTGTGAGCAATTGACATTAAAGCATCCCACAATTATATACCCAACATACCAGTCATTCAAGCTCACAATATACATAAAAATTCTGTTTTGCCAACTGAATTTCAGCGAAACATATGCCAAGTTCAATCACAATTTACCATTCAGAAATTAGCTCCATTACATCATATGCAATCCTTATATCACTAAAACTCAACTCTACTTGTCAGAGAATAAACTCGGGGTTACAGTCTGCTTCCTCTACCTTTAGATCTTACTCCTTCAACTCTCGAACCCACGTCACTTAGATCTTGTAGTTGAGGATTTACTTGCGTGAGTTGTACGCCTATCAAATTTGTCACTTGCCTACGTTGATCAAGTGTAGGACAATCTTTGACCCGGTGGCCTACTGTAACTATACCAGATCGAAAGCAAGCTCCTATCCTCTTGTAGCAAACATCCCCTGGATGATTTTTTTTACAACTTGGACACCTGCTGAAGTTGTTGGATTGGTTCAGATTGAACCGTTGACCACATAAATCATTTCCTCTATCGAATCCACCAACAGTTTCTCCACACCTCAGTGACATCAACTGATTTCCAGTCCATCTATCCTAGGGTCCAAACCAAGGGCTTACACTGTTCTATCTTGCCCTTCCAACTCAGGCATAAGCATATTAGCAATAGGCAGCGGGATCTCTTCCTTCACAATGCCACCCTCACTTGCAACTCCAACAAGTGGCACATTCTTATACGCACCTTCCTCTCCTTGTACATAGGGGCTTTTCCTATCCCCTCTTGCCAATTCGGATTCACTAGAAGTACTCATCATAACCTCATATACCAAAGAGTCAAAATTAATCACACTAGGGGCTGACACACGAAAGAGGACAAAGAAGACATGACAAATCCTATGCTCCATTATACATAACACATAATTCAAACTCAACTTAAGTTTGTCAGATTTAGAGCTCTGAAAACCTATAGCTCTGATAACTCAAAGCTCAGATAACCTTATAGCTCTGTTAACCAAGAGCTCTGATACCAACTCTATCATGACCCAAATCCGAATTGCCAATATAGTGCTGAATCACACTCTCCAAACTGAAGAGCCGTGGTCCAACCAGCCTTATACGAACATACAAATCAAATTGTGGAAGCTTAATTCAAATGCAGAAGTGTAAACCATATATATACATAAATATACATTACAAGAATTCTTACAAAATTCTAAAGACCATACATATGTATAATAGAGTGACTCAACTTAGATTACAATAAGGAAATACCATCCAAAGACTTCGAGAAACCCGGAAAAAGATAACGCTTTCATACAAAGAACAAACCAAACTCTTTGGATGTCAAAGTGAAACTCAATTCTCTTCACCTTTGGAGGAGGGGGTCAGTACTTGGAAGTACTTAGTAGAGGATATTAAAACTAACCTATAATTAACTAACCAACCACATGCAAAGACTCAAATTCATGCATAGACAAATGATACCAAATTAACACTTAGTACTTCACAAGTAATTCAAATCATAGGCAAAGACGGACAAATAAGTACAGATACGCTCCAAATACCAGATCACACAGATAGACATGTTCCGACCTGAACTTGGAGTCATGAACGCCAAACAAATAGATGGATTTTGGATAGGTCTAGATCGTGTCACTCCCTCTCACAACACTGAGATACCATATCTTATAGCGCTTTTCATATTCAAACTCTGCCAGCCATATCATAATCATAACATATCCAAAGTATCTCCAAAAATATGTGCACATGTGTCAACATTCCCGGTTGACACGGGTAGACCTCATTGTCAGCCATCTCATAAATCGACTAACATATATCATACGCGAATTCATAAATTACCAAACCAAATCCTCATAATCCACAAGACTCATATTTTTCAAAACCATGCATAAACCGAAAATCATCAAGGGCACACAAATCAAAGACTCACATTCATAATTCATCATTTAACCATCACCATATCAAAACAAAGTCATAAGTTTATAATAAACACTGTTAGCCAAAACAGAGGTTAGGGATAATATCACCGTACTTTAGCCAAAATGCGCAAAAGCTCCAAAAGAGCTCAGTATGTCATCTCACGATCCACGATGTTTGACTTCTAATATGCGATGAACTATACAATATAAATAACCCTCAAATCAACATCAACCTTTCAAACCCAAAGAAAATGGGAAGAATCAACTCTAAGTCTTAAATATCAATTCCATACCTTACGACTCCAAAATAGGCACAAAGGTCCTCAATACCAACACTAAGGTCTAGCTTATCATCAATATTCCTCATAACATAAACCAAACCTCAAAAATAACTCATGCCCTTCAACAAGTTCATACGAAAAGTTCTCTAAAGATATGCATAATGTCCTCTAATCTCAACCACAAAGCAAAACTCAATCATCTATAATCATCATATCTTCTATTCAAACTCTCAAACCTCAAACTCCAAAATTATTCATAGCCACAAAAGTTGCTCAAACAACTCAAGCTTACACTAACTTCAAGGTAAGCTCAAGCTCTACACTTATTTTCAATAAACTTAAGCCTAAAAACTACTTACCAATCCACAAATTCAAGGTATCTTCTTTCTCTTTCTTCTCCTCTTCTTCCCCATGTTTTCTACTCTCTCTCTCTCTCTGTGGTTTCAAATGGATGAGCACAATGAAACCCACTCCCATGCCCCCTTAGATATTTTAACCAAAACTTACCATAAATGGTAAAAATACCCACAAGCTAGTTGCACCTTTTTCCTCTTTGGTCCTCAACCTTTTAAGTCATTCACAAATACTCCTCAACTTCTACCTAAGTTCTAATAAATCCTTGAATCATGCCTTAATCCAGAAGTCATAAAGTTCACCATTTCGTCAAATCTTCTAACACCGACGAGAATTGTACCTAAAACCAAGCTCCTAAAACCCTTTCATGATCCCATGAGAAAAGTCCTCAAATGTCAAAACTATCTTAACCAAGTCGTAGTCCTAGATGTTACGAACAAATTCAAATTGAAATCACCTGAATCGGAGGTCATATGAGGAAGTTATGAATTTTTGAAGAAAAAGACTCATAGCCCAATGTCTGTTGGTCTAAACCAGCGTTCGCTGCCCCCTTTGAATCAAAGTTATAGCAGCTTTTCCAGCGCCCTCTGTCCTAACCTAGTGTACGCTGGGGTCCTTGATCTGAATTTTGCAAAACATAAATCATCAAAATTGTAGATCTAGGTCTTACGATCTCCTCGTCTTGGAATCACGGAATTTGGTGCTCGTATGAGAAAGTTACAATTTTTCTACCAAAACGCGACGAACTAAGCCTATCATTTGTAACTCTCCTGAAACTCACCCAAAAACTCGTAGTGACAAAGTCGTACATAATTGTGTCGCGGACAAACACGACTTGGTATCATCCAAATCGGAGTCCAAGGGAGAAAGTTATACCTATTTCCTAAGAGGTCAACAAGTTTAACCAACACAATTCTAAGATCGATCGACACAAAACAACCAAAGGTCATGCCAAGTGGTTGCAACCAAGACAAAGTTAGCGAGGGTCATAACAGGCGTAGAGTGATAGCTTGGCTTAGGAGCAACAGTAGGCAGGGCTGACCTCAAAGTCAACCATGGCATCTACTCAGTCCCCCAGTAGCTGGGTGCCCTTCCTATGCTACCCTAGCACGATCCCAGCCTAGGGGTTGGACCTATTCAGGTACTGTCTCAGACCCTATATTGTACGCTAGGAAGTTGGCACTTATCATTGGCCTGTCCCTTTCTCATACTTGCTGCGAGTTTGGGACCTGCGCTTTTATCAGTCGCTTAGTTTTACCTAAGGGTACTAAGCCTATGACATCTGCTGCTTGGTAAGATGAGCTGACGAGACTCTGGGGTACTTCTGCCTGGTGCATGATCTCGGTTGGGATGGGTTACTACTACTTCCACTTCACGATTCCAGCTGATAAGGAGCAGATCTGGGCATCTAGCAGCTGGAAGCTGTAGATAGGCAGGATTTTTCTTCAGTAGTGGGTACCGTTCTTCAAACCCACCTGACAGGAGCAGTCTTTGAGTAAAGTCTAGTTCCGGCTTGTGGGGCTGAGCAGCAAGCACATCATGCTGGAGATTGTCTTTTGGTTGGCAAAGATAGTGGGTAGGCTAGTCAAACTGGATATAGTAGCCCTTGACAGGGTGAATAGGGTTCAGGTATAGGTTTTTGTTGAGCTAGAGCCGATCACTGAGCAACCCATTATGATCAGTTTGGTTCTCGAGTGTGGCAAGGTTGAGATTAAGATCCAGTATCTAGACGCCCTCACTATCTACTCCTACTAGAAGGCGCAGGGTCATATCTGCAGCATCTACCAGCGCCTTGCTGTGGCAAAGGGGAAGCAAAAAGTGGATGGTTCTATAGTGGCAGAGACTCAGGATCAGGCAGCGCCAACTCTAGAGGGACGGGTTTACAGGAGGCAACAATGGCAGCCCACTGACTGTAGGATTTTAGATAGTCTGAATAATAGAGCCGTTTCCCCCCACCTGCAGTAGGTTCTTCTTCTGCCCCACTGATGACATGGAATGCCTTTGCAGAATTGGAGGAGGATGTGGCACAAGAGGTGGCTGGCGATGTTGAGATAGCTGCAGAAGGATTGAGCAGAGCTACTGAGGATCCAGTTAAGGTCCAGGCAGACACCCTAATATGAGCGCCGCCCTAGCAGGACATGATTGACTCAAGCAGTTTAGGAGTGACAGGGACTAATTCACTGCACGGGACCCTAGAGAGAGTTGCCCAGACAGAGATGAGGGATTTAGTACAGAGTCGGATAGACAGTCCCTAGGGCTGCCCTGAGATGAGAGAGTTGGTGGATAAGTCCCAGGCTTGGATAGAGGATCAGACTTTGGGTTAGCCGGCTCATATCACAGTGTAGACCAGAGTAGAGCGAGTTAAGCCCAGGGAGGGCACCATGCCTATTCTGTATATGCTCAACATGCAGATTATTGAGGTCAAGGATTTGTCCGAGCCTAAATACTAGTTGGGCCGGATGATAGGCAAGTAGGCCTGGGCAGATTCTGTTGAGGAGAGTCTAGAGGAGGAGTACCAGCTGCCACTCACGAGAGGCTGACTCATGAATATTCTATACTAGAATATTCGGGTAATCAGGTTCGTACATGCCCGTACCCAGTTTTGGGAACACTGTTTACACCATAGGCCATCTTGCGTGGCTATTGCTGAGCCTATAGTACTATTTGATTCCATTCATAATCAGTTCTGGTCTTCACTCGGTTATAGACTTGTAGGAGTTATGGATAGAGGGGCGAGGTCCCCTAACCTTTGGGTGCTCACTAGTCAGCCTGAGCTTCTAAAGATCGAGATTGTCCTCTACACTTCACAGGTAATAGTATGTCAGACCCCTTGGCTTTAGCACTCAGTTCTTTAGGGTTTCGTGTATGCGCACATTAGATATTATAGACATCGGGCTTTATGGGATGATCTAATGACACTGTTGTCAGGACCGTTGATGTTGATTTAGTATTTCAATGCTATCCTGGGGGCACATAAGAGAACGAGCCGCTCTCTGCTGGTAGCCCAGTCCTACATCAACTTTCAAGCATACATCAGCTATGCAGGACTAATTGATATCCCGCTGATAGGTGTATAGTACATGTTCTCTAATAGGAGGATAGCGAGTTATATGGAGTCCAGGCTAGATCGAGCGTTGGTCTCCCCCGAGTTCATGGATCTCTAGTATTCGGTGCGATATTGAGCCTTGCTCCGAAATGCTTCAGATCATAGGCCCATTGTTTTAGAGTGCAAGAGGGTGGAATTCCCTGGGGTCCCAGCTCTTTCCACTTTTAGGTGATGTGGACTTTGTATACAGATTTTATGCTGTTGGTGCAACGGTCTTGGCCAATGCATGCAGCGGTAGATTCTGTAATTCTCTCCTTGATAGGCAAACTATGTCAGCTAAAGCAGGCATTAGTTTCTTGAAACAAGGAGGTTTTTGGTGATGTCAGGCAGAATTCGGTGGCTGCGAAGACCAGGATTGAGGCAGTACAGAGGCGGATTGAGTCTGAGGGGCACTAGGAGGAGTTGGTTGTTGAGGAGATGGATGCAATCAGGGAGTACAACATTATACTGAAGTAACAGAGTACCTTCCTGAGGTAGGAGCAGCAAATTTCCTAGCTCCAGGATGGTGACCAGAACTCCACCTTTTTTCATCGCAATGTGCAGATTTGTTAGAGCTGCTTGGGTATTTTGTCGATGTTGATTAATGGTCAGCTATCGGAGGATCCAGACCAGATTTGCGAGCATATCATTTCTTACTACCGACAGATCTTTGAGGATTCGAGCCCACCACTAGATTTGATTGCGATAGGCCCACTTAAGTCTCTACTACAGAGCCATGTTCGGGAGGACCAGAATGCGAAGCTAGTTTGGGTACCATTGTCAGAGGAGGTACGCCATAATGTATTTGGTATGAGCTCAGTTAGTGCCCCTGGTCTAGATGGTTTTGGTAGGCAGTTTTTTCAGGTAGCGTGGGAGATTGTTGGCCCAAATGTGCATGCAGTACAAGAGTTTTTCACCTCTAGATGTCTTCCGATAGGGCTTAACGCCAATTTTGTAGTATTGATCCCGAAGATTCCGAGGGCCCAGCGGGTGGAGGGCTACAAGCCTATAGTATTGGGCAACTTTGTCTACAAGCTTCTGACGAAGATTTTGGCCTCTTGCTTCAGTATGATCCTTCCTTTTTTACTCTTTTATCATCTGTTTGGGGTTTTATTGAGGGGTTTGGAGAGATGGTAGTCAGCATTTTGTACTCAGCCAAGTTATCAATTTTGGTGGACGAGGTCCCGACAGGCTATTTCAATTGCTCGCAGGGGGTGCACTAGGGTGACCCATTATCCCCGCTGCTATTCATCATAGCTAAGGAGATATTTAGCCGTATGCTTCAGAGAGCCATGGTTCAGGGGGTGTTTACAGGTTTTTGGGCAGGTCACGGTGGTGTCTTCCCATCCCACCTGCTTTATGCAGATGATGTCATCACTTTCAAGCTAGCCTCTAAGGCCAACTATTGCACTTTGCTTTGGATTCTACAGGACTACACAGTAGCGTCAGGTTAGAACTATAACCTGGGAAAGTCCTGCGTCTATCTCAGTGAGAGTTTGACAGCTCGCCAGTACGGAGGGCTTCTGGACATACTAAGTATCTCGACAGGTCAGCTCCCATTTACTTATCTTGGTGTTCCTTTGTTCTGTGGACCTCTCTACCATAGCCACTTGCAGGATATTGCTGACTCCATTATTGACAAGTTTGCTCGATGGAAGGGGTCCTCCTTATCAATGGTTATTGTTGAAGTAGGTCGATGTGTGCATAAGGAACTTCATGTGGACAGGAGACATCTACCATCGGGCCTCCTACATGATATCTTCGGACCGTGTCTGAGACCTGAGAGAGGAGGGCAGACTGGGACTTTGGTCTATCAGACAGGTGAACTAGGCTTTCCTAAGTCGGCTCACTTGGTCTATGCTTCACGGTTCAGATAGCTACTGGGACTGTATTTGAGACCAACTGATTGACATAGGGGACATGATGCTACAGTGGCACGTGTGCTCATCTATCATACGAGGAGTTTGGAGCTGCCTCCCAGACATTGTCTAATCTTTTTAAGTGTTGGTCAAGGAGGATTCCTCAGCCAACTTCTAGTTGGACAATTGGTTGGGATACGTGATTGCTGAGAGAGTCGGGCTTTTGGAGCATCTCTATCTGTGCTGCACTTTCATGGTGGTTGACTATTGGCAGGACGGATGCTGGCACCTTCACAGGAGTTTCTATTGAGCTTTTCTGGAGATCATTCAGGACATCTGCAGACACAGACTTGGTCCCCTGAGTAGCGATAGGACAGTCTAGGTCCATGCCAGGGATGGAGTCCTTACCTCTAGAGCTGCATACGATCTTTTTCACCTATCTACCTTTTCGGTGCGGTTCCTAGATCTGGGATGCAGTGATTCTGCCGCAGGTCTTCTTTCTTATGGCAGGCCATTCTTGGGGCTCTTCTTACCATGGATGTCATGACTCGCCATGGCTTTGTCGGCCTGAGTGTGTGCTGTCTTTGTATGACCAAGGCTGAGTCACTGGATTATGTGTTAACTCGCTACCCGATTGCTGCCGCCTTTTTTAAGGTTCGTCTTCAAGCTATTTAGGGTTCAGGGGCAGCCTTTTCTGAGTTTTGCCGAGCTTGTCGCGGAGGTGATGCGCCAGCGGTTTAGCCCTCAGGTAGATGTATTATGGCAAGTGGTGGTGGTGACCGCGGGCTGGCTTTTATGCATGGAGCGCAATGCGTGCATTTTCAGAGATCAGTGCCAGAGTCTAGAGGCGTTGCTTGTGCTATTTCGACGCATGGTGATTGAGACTATGGTTTTTGATACAGGATAGTGTTTTTCATCGCAGCGGGAGCAGGTATTACTCCGAGACCTCCGTATTGCACTGAGGCTAGGTCAGGCACCACGCGTCGTCGAGGTCACTTTGCGGTGCCCTCCTCCGGGTTGGCTCAAGTGCAATACAGACGATAGTTCGCTGGGAGTCCTGGGACAGGGTCGTTTTGCAGGGGTCTTCAGCACCTCCAGGGGCTTTGTGCAGGGATGCTTCAGTCACCCCATCCCGAGCTGCTTTGCCTTTGAGGCGGAGCTCCTAGCCGCCATCCTTGCAGTTGAGTTCACGCACTCGCTTGGTTGGCACAGATTATGGCTGGAGACGGATTCCATGTACGTGTTATCGCGGTTCTAGTCGCCACAGGCAGAGGTTCTATGGCGTTGGCAATCTCGCTGGCTGCGCATGTCACGCATATCTTCCGTGTGGGAAATATGGTGGCTGATTCTTTGACGCATCTCATGGAGGCTGGTTGGTGGCATGCTTACCCGGCCTCGATCATCAGCCACATCGGTCGGGATATGTCTAGACAGCCATACTACAGGTTCGTCCCTTGACGATATTTCTCTGGTTGTGCCGGATTGGTCTTTTTATTTTGCCTGCTCTGGCTATCAGGATTCTTGATTAGCATGGGTGATGGCTGGCATTTCTCCTCCCACCGGACTACCAGGCTTGTTGGTTTGCTGGTGTGGAGTGTTATGCCCCGCCTGACGGCCAAGATTGTTGGTTCGAAGGTGTGCTGTGCGCCTCGAACTTGTTTGTATCCGTTTTTTTTATTTGATGAGAGTTCTTTGAAGAAAAAAAATCTCCCTATCCATTATGCAAGTCGTCGACTAAGTTAACTTCGTCCGCCAAACCACGTAATATTCACCATTGATTAATTTAACTTGGACTCATATAACACCGATTTGGTTGGAAATAGGCACATTTTAATTACTGAGCACAAAGTAACATATAATCAGATACCTTCATTGAATTTGTAAAATGCATGGGATCATGAAAATTACAAGACTGCCATTATATGCCTGCGCGGGCTATTAATGAACAATTTCATAGCTCTCACTAGCCAAGCGTCCCTTTCGTCCAGCTTTTTAGCATTTCTAAAGCTGCTTTAGGCTGATCCATTGGTACCATGTGTCCAGCTTCATACACCTATTTAAATCATCGAAATGGTTGCCAATTTTTTGTAAGTTTACTATAGTCGCAGCATGTCAGTGAAATATCGACCGTTGAATATATCAAATCAAAGCATGCTCAGAGAAATGCAAGTACCTTGAGGAAGGTGAGAGGGCCAAAGCTCTTCTTCTCCCCTGCCTTTATTTCCCCACTAAGCACAAACGGTACCGTCGGAGCAGCAGTGAATTGCTTCTGGCCGGACCACTGCATCGCCTGAACCCACCTTGAATTTCCTGTCAAAGTAAGTGAGCGGATCATTAGGAAAACAAGTTCGGTTATGCAATGCGAGTACTAAGAGAATAAGCAAAGTACATAATCAGTTACTTACCTAGCCAATTGCAGATGAGATCCTCCTCTCCAGCATAGACAAGCACGTTGATGCCTTCCTCGAGAAGTGCCGGTATCCCGACTTCGAGATCCCTCATCCAGTCGTCTATCATGTTGTTGTACACATCACGGCTGCAAGAAACGAAGTCTATGTCTTGGACTCCCAATGCAGCTTTCACAGTTTCATTCTTTAAGAAGGTCTCAATTGCTGAGAAGTCGTAGCACAGCGGGCCGTCGCAAGTCTTTCTGATGTCGTAGTACTGCACAAACCAACAGGAATATCAGCTGCTTGATCATAGTTTGGGAACTGATCCAGGAAGTGGAACTTGTAGAATCATCAGTCTTACATTTACATTGCCAGCAACTTGCAATATTGCTTCGAAGATATAGTTGCAAGTGTCAAATGCTTCTTCACAGGTGTCTGTACCATCAGTACCTGAAAACACATTTCATGTTTAGTCTCAAATACCACTTCATGTGAATGGAACAAAGACAGGTTACTACCGCAAACTTTGATTGCCTGTTCGGGAACCATCTGGTTTATCATTTCGTAGTCGGATTGTCCAATTAACTTGTTAGCCAGCGCAAAATCCGTGTACGCATTGTATTGAATAGCCGGATCTGTGAGCCCATTTCCAATTGCAAATCCCTGTAACAGATGATGTAGGGAAAATTTACATTTGGTACTCCTAAAGCCTGATAGGACATGCAAGTGCAAGTTTCACCTTGAGGTTTACATGTAACCCTTCTTTGTTCTTATTTCCTTTGTCAATTCTTAAAGCTAAAGCTGGGATGTAGTGTCCGGCATAGGATTCTCCGGTGATATAAAAATCATGATCAGCATAATCCGGATGCCCTTTGAAGAATTCCTGACACGGTAACAAATAAAGTGAACAAGTGGAGCCAGTCAAGGATACTATTTCATTTCTGTGTACTGACATTTGAAACTAGAAAATGAAAAGATACTGAATCAAAAGATTAAACCAACCTGCAAGAAGTTGTAAAGATCATTGCTGACTCCAGCTTCATCGTGGCGGAAGTCGCTATCGTCCGTAGAGTAGCTGAAGCCGGTTCCAGTTGGCTGGTCAACAAATATGATGTTTGATGCCTACGAAAAACAAAAACAGGGGAATTTCCATTTGTCAAAGCAATTAGTTAAATCATTTGACTTAAACCGTATACCAGCAAAATAAGCAAGCACTAGAACCAACATGGTCTACTGGACTTAATTACAATCTCATAAGAGTTTAGATTTGAAGGTTAATGCAAATGACTAGTACCATGTCCCATCCATAATCATTCCAGACAAGAGAGCTGTTATCGTTTGCAATTTTAACGGGGCCATTTTCATAGAACAAGGCCAGCTGACCTGTCACGACCCGAAAGGAGTCATGACAACTATCTTTTATTGCAAGCAAATGACGAAAATTCGAAATACACAAAGTCTGAATTCCAAATAGTAAATAGTCTAAAACTCAATCCTAAAAAGTTCAAACATCATGAATTGTTCAAATCAATGCATGCATGCATGCAGATTCTTCTCTAC
>SOPF01028093.1:354156-382854 GCA_012979155.1 Hypericum perforatum | reverse complement strand
CCGTCTTATAGAGGTGGGAATGTGCAAGGTCCTCCACCTCAGCAATTTCAATCATATCAACAAAGGTGGCAGCAACAAGGACCACCGCCGCAAGATCAACGAGGAGAGGATGAGTTGTGCAAGCAAGTGTTGAGCCATGAAGCGACCATTCGCAATCTTGAAGTACAGATAAGCCAACTGGCATCACAACTCAACACAAGACCACCTAGAACTTTTCCAAGCAACACTGAAGCTCCTCCCACCAAACAAGAGCATTGCAAGTCAATAACAACTAGAAGTGGTTTGGACTTGAGAAAGAATGTGGTGAAGACTCAAGTAAACCCTCCACCAAGGAAGACAGTTGTGGAAGAAGAAGACGAGCTTCAAGTTACTCCTAACACTAGAGAATAAGACAAGACATTGGACAAAGCAGACAAGCTCAAGCCAACACCTGAAAAAGAAGGGTACAGAAGTGAACCCGAGCATATGTTAGCCAACCAGTGTTTGCTGGGCTTATCCGAGAAAGAAGGCCATTCGGGCATTAGCCAAAGGCAACGTACGCTGGCCATCTAGCGTCCATTGGGGGTGCAATCTGAAGGAAAAGAAGAAAAAAGGCAGCCCGAGAAGAAAGAAGAAAGAAAGTACCCTCCACCACCATTTCCTCAAAGGTTGAACAAACAAGTCATGCACCAGAGCTATCACAAATTTTTAGAGCTTTTCAAGAATCTTCATATCAATATACTGCTCCTTGACGCCTTTGAACAAATGCCAACATACCGAAAGTGAATAAAGGAATTTATTTCAAAGAAGTAGAGCATAGATGATTTTGAAGTCATTCTATTGACGAGGGGGTGTAGCATTGTTTTAAGCCACGAGTTACCTCAAAAGATGAAGGTCCCCAAAAGTTTCACTATTCCATGTACCATCGGAGATCAAACATTCATGAAGGTATTGATTGATCTTGATTCCAGCATCAACCTCATGCCTTTCTCAATATTCCAAAGGCTTGGGTTGGGAGACATGAAGTCCACTTTGATAGTCTTACAACTTGCCGATCGATGAGTAACAGACCAAAGGGGATTGTCGAGAATGTGCTAGTCAAGGTGGACACCTTAATCTTTCCAGTAGATTTCATTGTCATGGAGATGGAGGAAGATCGAGACGTGCCACTTCTCCTTGGTCATCCTTTCCTAGCCACCGGAAAGACAAGTATTGATGTGGAGAAAGGTGAGCTCTGGTTTAAGGTTTGTGATGATAAGGTTGTGTTCAATGTGTTTGAAGCAGCCAGGTACCCATCTGCGGAGGATGATTGCTACCAGATTGATGTTGTGGATGAGATTGTATCTGTGAAGGAAGAAGAGCAAGTACAAGAAATTCTTTGGGAGGATGTTTACAACATCGAAGATTCTAGAGAAATGGTGGCATGGGCACGCACGACAGAATTGCTAGAGTTAGATGACACACCAAGGCCTAAGCTACAGTCATCTACCATTGCACCACCAGAATTGGAGCTCAAGTCACTTCCAGCACATCTCAAGTATGCTTACTTAGACGAAGATCAAAAGTTGCCAATAATCATTTCTGCTTCATTGGATCAAGATCAAGAAGATCAACTTCTCAAGTTGGTAGGCGAGCACAAAGAAGCTATTGGATGGACACTTGGAGATATAAAATGGATTAGTCCTTCGCTTTGTCAGCACAAAATTATTTTAGAGGATAATTTCAGTCCATCAATAGAAGCACAACAAAGACTCAATCCGAATCTTAAGGAGGTAGTGAGGAAAGAAGTTATCAAGTGGCTTGACGCTGGTATCATTTACCCCATTTCAGACTCGAAGTGGGTGAGTCCGATGCAATGTGAACCGAAGAAAGGAGGCATCACTGTCATTTCCAACGCAAATAACGAGCTCATACCGACAACGATGGTAGTAGGGTACAGAGTTTGCATTGACTTCCGTAAGCTCAATAAGGCAACTCGGAAGGATAATTTTCCACCACCATTCATTGACCAGATGTTGGATAGGTTGGCAGAACACACCTTTTATTGCTTCTTAGATGGTTACTCAGGATATCTCCAGATTGCCATTGCACCAGAGTATCAGGAGAAGACAACCTTTACTTGCCCTTATGGTACATTTGCTTTCCGTCGAATGCCATTTGGATTATGTAATGCACCTGTAACTTTTCAGCGTTACATGATGGCTATTTTCTCAGACATGGTGGAGCGGCAGATCAAGATATTTATGGATGACTTCTCAGTATTCGGAGATTTATATCAAGAATGTTTATCACACTTGGGTAAGGTGCATGAACGATGCAAAGAGACTAACTTGGTGCTTAACTGGGAAAAGTGTCATTTCATGGTGACAGAAGGCGTGGTACTTGGTCACAAGATATCGAGCAATGGACTAGAGGTTGACAAGGCCAAATTGGAGGTCATCGACAAACTACCACCTCTATTGAATGTTAAGGGAATACAGAGTTTTCTAGGACACACCAGGTTTTATCTGCGTTTCATTAAAGATTTCTCAAAGATAACTAAGCCTCTTTGTAGGTTGCTTGAGAAGGAAGCTCTGTTCATATTTGACGAAGCATGCCAAGAAGCCTTCATCAGGCTAAAGAAGGCACTTGTGTCAGCACCAGTGATCATATCTCCAGATTGGAAGCTCCCGTTCGAAATTATGTATGATGCAAGTGATTATGCTATTGGGGCGGTGCTTGGTCAGAAAAAGACTACAGGATTCCATGCCATTTACTATGCAAGTCGCACTTTAGACGATGCTTAGATTAACTATGCAACTATAGAGAAGGAATTTCTTGCTGTGATCTTTGCTCTTGATAAATTCCGAGCTTATTTACTCGGTAGCAAGGTGACGGTGTACACAGACCATGCTGCTATTCATTACCTATTCAACAAGAAGGATGCTAAGCTAAGACTTATTAGATGGATCCTCCTTCTCCAAGAATTTGATATAGAAATTCGAGACTGAAAAGGTGCAGACAACCCAGTGGCCGATCACCTCTCACGCCTAGAACACACATCGGTAACATTCTCCTTTCCTATTAATGAATCTTTTCCGGATGAGCAGTTGTATGCATTAGATGTCATTTCTATTCCATGGTATGCTAACTATGTAAATTATCTTGTAAGCAACATCATGCCTCCTAACATCTCTTCCGACAAGAAGAAAAGGTTTTTACGTGATGTCAGGTACTATGTGTGGGACAAACTATACATGTTCAAGTAAGGAAAGGATCAACTACTAAGGAGATGTGTATTGCAAGAAGAGCAAGAGCTCATTCTACACCATTGCCATTACTCTCTCTATGGTGGTCACTTCGCAGGAGAACGCACAGCAGCCAAAGTATTGCAAAGTGGTTTCTATTGGCCTACGCTCTTTAAGGATGCCGCTGAGTTTGTACGCAAATGTGATTGCTGCCAACAGATGGGCAACATTTCCCATCGTCACAAGATGCCACAGACGGGCATCATGGAAGTCGAGATATTCGACGTATGGGGTATAGATTTCATGGGTCCATTTGTTTTGTCTCACCAAAATCTTTACATTCTTCTTGCAGTGGACTATGTCTCCAAATGGGTAGAAGCTATTGCACTTCCAACCAATGATGCTAAGGTACTGATCAAGTTCCTTCAGAATAACATTTTTAGTTGGTTTGGCACCCCAAGAGTCCTTATCAGCAATGGTGGCAAACACTATCGAAACAACCTACTAGCAAATGTACTAGCAAGATATGGGGTCACACATAAGATAGCTAAAGCTTACCACCCCCAGACCAGTGGACAAGTTGAAGTCTCTAATCAAGAAATCAAGAGAATTTTAGAGGCTACTGTCAACCCATCACGGAAGGATTGGTCTAGTAAGCTAGACGATGCATTATGGGCTTACAGAACCGCCTATAAGACCCCGATAGGTATGTCTCCTTACCAACTGATTTATGGGAAAGCATGCCACCTTTCGGTCGAGCTGGAACACAAGGCTTATTGGGCTCTCCAACGGATAAATTTAAATCTTGAGAAAGCTGGCAAGAAGAGAATGTTGCAACTTGAGATATGGGCTGAACTTCTTGTCATTAGTAACAACAAGTTCGTCACGTTCACCAATAATAGCAACAAGGTGCTTCCTCATATGAACAACTTCCATAACTTCAGATTCATCGAACAAATCTCTCAAGTAAAGAAGTGACATGTCATGCTCATCAAAACCTTCTCCATCAAATAAATCATTGGAAAACTCACCAAATTCTTCCCATGTCAAAACATCTTCAACAATCTGATCAGAACAACATACCTTCTCCTCAGTTTTGCACTTAGCTTGAAAGATGTTTTTCTATCGTGCTTTACTAACTTTCTTCAAATGCAAGTCAATTTCTCTAACCAAATCAGCTTTAAGTTCCTCCCAAAGGTCATCTCCTTGTCGCCTTGCCTCTATATGTTTGCGATCAATCTTCAGCCTCCTAAGACTCCTTGTAGAGCATATGTCTTTATCTTGATCAGATTCATCTCCACTCGGCCCTCCAATAGGTGCTCTACTCCTTTGTGCTTGAAGTTTGCTTCTTGGTTGTTGCCTTGTGTAAGAGTTCCCTATTGCATCCATGCATTGGCATAATGGCTCAATCTCCGCTCGCAAGATATGTTGGCACTTTCTTGTCAAGGCCTCCACAAATACCTTTAAATCAATGTTGCCTAAAGTTTGGCCTTCTTGAGACATGTTGCTTCAAAAAAATTTTGTTTCCCTTTTTTTTCTCTCTTTTCTTTCCAATTGTTTTCTGTTTCCTCTTTTTTTTGTTTCTTTTCTATTTTTTTCTCCCTTTTTTTGGTTTTTTTTTCTTGATCAGAATACACAACCTAGTTCACGAATTCTGATTGCTAAACACGAAATCTAAAACACAAAATGAAATCAACTACTAAATAAAACAAAAACATGAACTAACACACACAAACTAAACAGATACATCAGCCGATTGATAAGCAACAAGCTGAGCACAAAACACACGAAATAACAAGGATAGAATGGTCTAAGCAACAAGCCATAGCTCTGATACCAACTGATATGATCTCAGCAGGAGAAACACAATTTGCACAAATCTATTGTTGTCTAGAATGGATGAGACTTCGAACTCACAAACTGGACCAACAAGAACCTCGGTAAAAGAGCCTCAACCCAAGCCATAAACAATCTGAGAACTCCAAGCCACGTCGTATCATGCCACAAACGAGGATGGCAACTCGCTTGATAAGTGAAAGATCATTTAAGCTAAATGCACATAAGCTTAGGCAAGAACACAACGAGTATCTAAACTCTCAATTAGCCAAAAGCTAAGTTATATCTCAAAATTATTGTGAATGGTCTGCTTATTAATGAATGAGGATGCCTCTTTATATAGGCTCCAAAGTCTTACAATTTCCTAATCAAAACTAACTCCTAGTCCTAAACCAAAACAAAATTCCTAAAGAAACAAACCAAAATTAGTTGGAACAACTCCTAAAAAGTAGGAGTTTGGCTAAACATCAACTCCTAAAAATTAGGAGTTTGTCCAGAATTAAAATACTAAAACAACTTAGAATTCTACTCCTTTAGGAAGTCTAAAACGTTTGTCTTGCTTCAATAACATGCATGGGCTTTGTATGGGCTCCAATCACGTCCAAAATAGCTCCTTGTATGTCCATGGGCTGGCTTGCATCAACTTGAGTCCAAAAGCTTTGAATGAATCCATTGAGTTCAGTTTAAAGTTTCTTGACTCTTGGTCTTATAATCGGTCTAATTGGAGCTCGAACCAGACTTGATTCCTCCTTTTGATCTTGTAGCATAATGGCCCATCGGATTCATATCAACGAACAATGTTTGAAAGTCTATCTTAGTGATCATTTTGACAAATTAGAATCCCATGTGGGTCTTGGTGATGCATCTCAGTAAGACATTACTATCGTCAAGCTAACGACGTTAAATTAGAACTACAATTATTTCTTTACCTCAATTTTCTTTTGAATTTTTGAGTCACTCGTCCGAGTTTCCCTGAGTTTGTAGGTTTCTATGGGAATGTATATATGTTTACCCTCAAAAACTATGTTGTTTAATCGGTTTTACAGTTCAAGAGCTTGTTTAGGAGTAAAAACAAAGGAGGGGCAGAAGCATACCCCAGCGTACGCTGGCCTCATTCGGAAGAAGGCACAAAAACAGCAGTAGCTAACCCCAGCGTACACTGGCTTCCAAGTGTATGTTGGCCCTCGAGATTTTAGGGTCAAAAAGCCGACTCAGCCTTCTTCCCCCTAACTTTCTCCTCCTTTCAAATTTTTCCCAATTCTCTCCAAGAATAAAAACTCCCTAATCCGAATTTGTTTTGCAGATTTCGACTTCATTCAGCAACGAAATCACGATCCAACGATTGGGTTTTGCTCCCCTTGTTGAGGCCTTCGATTTGATCCAACCAATCCAATATGGGCAAGACACCTAGCGCCAAGCGTTGACAAGGTGCGATGGAGTCGGGCCAAAGCTTGCAACCGGTTGACCTCACCCAAAGGTACAATTCCCCTTTTCCTATCCATGAAGAATGGGAAGGTGAGAGATATCTAAAGTTTAAGAACTGCAAATTTATCGTTTATCAAATGATAGATTTTGTTGAAATGGGATATGCTAGTTGTGAGGTTGAACTTTGTAAGGCTATAGACGATTTAGGATGGCATTTCTTTGCTGATATGGAAGTAAACATCAACACTGCTGCTATCATATAATTCTTTTGCATTGTGGTTGTTGCTGAGAACAATTCTTCGTTTACTGCACGCGTACATGATAAAGTCATCATCGTAAATGAGGAATTGTTGCATGACCTGATAGGAATTAGGCGCGGGGGAAGACATTTTGATTTTGACACTGATGGTGCACCACATATCGCGTGGCAAGCCTTAACGGGTTTGCCTCGCTATAGAAATGAGGAAGTAAACATCCACTGATGGTGCACCGTAAATGAGGAAGTAAACATCCACTGGTGTGTTCTGCACCGTTTTATGGCTGCATACTTTAGTGGCCAATACGAAAGCAATAAGATTACAAGGCCACAACTATATGCCATAGCCTGTGCACGGCACGAATGCCTGTTTAACACATTTTTATTGATTATTGATGTGATTAAACGTACTTTAGAATTGCCTAACCCCAAATGACTAGGACTTGGCCATATTGTTGCTTTGCTTGTTCGTAAATTTGTTTCAGATCCACCATTTCCAGCCAGCATACTAAGGCCATCAAGCATTGACCGAGAAAAGCTAGTGAAGTGGCACCTGATGTCAAAGACTGGAAATATTCGGTGCGGCACTTTAAGCTACGTGGCCATACCATATACAGAACGTCCAGGTATCACGAACTACATCCAAGCAGAGGAGAATGCCTAAGTTCCGGAGCTGCAAGCCAACATCAATAACCTCGTACAGAGAATCACTGATCTTGAAGTCGAAGTGCAGAACAATGTAGAAGAACAGGCAACTCGCTGGCAAACATATTAGGAGGACCAGGCCTACAACTGCGCTCAATGGGAATGGCTCCAGAACCACCTCCAACCACCTCCAGAATAATGATCACAGGCTTCTTCTTCTACTTATTCTTGTTTAGTCTTTGTTTTTTAATTATCATATTATGTTTGTTTTCATCTTTTGATTATGCATGTTTTTCTTCACACATTGAGGACAATGTGTCTTTTAAGTGTGGGGGTGTTTTGTGTGTGTGCTTATGTTGCGCTATTTATGTTGATCTTGCTGTGTTGATCTTGCTATGCATGTCTCTCTTTTTACTTTGGTTATTATTTTGCTTTATGCATGTGATCGAGTCTATTTTGTGTGTGTTTTGTGTTTTTGATTGAAGTGTGTTAGAGTCTGTTGCATATGATGAAAAATTCTCAGAAATTTTGAACTTTTTGTCATAGGAAAAACTCCATATCATGCATTCAACACTCTTGAGCAATGTGAATTTTAAGACATATGCAATTATATCCTCGTTCATTTAGACTAGTCGTTACACCTGGTAGACTAGACTAGAGAACTAATGAGTGACCTTGTGAGATTTTTGAGCTGATGACGAGGACAACCTGTTTTCATTTTATTCATGAGATGTGTGCATTGTTTGAGCGATGAGAGTGTTAGAAGATTACCTTGCATTACTCAATGAGGTAGAGAGTGCCGAGGGCCATCTTGATAAAGCTTAGAGCCTTAGAGCCAAAAACCCACTATTATCCATTGCATAGCCCCATTGAGCCTAAACCTGTTTATCGAATTACTAGTTGGAACCTATAATTAGGAGCCAAATCTCATCACCCCACCTACCTTTAACTACATAGTCCGAGGGATTAGGATACATTGGGGCATATTTTGTAAGGGTTCATCTAGTAGTATAGCTTGGGGGGATTTTTTGTACATACTTTGGGATGAAAATGGGTAGAATTGAAGCTAATGACCAAAAGTTGGGATAAGTTGCTAAGTAGCCGTGCAAAAATTGGGATAGAAAAGAAAGAACAAGAGAAACAAGAAAAAGAAAGAAATTAAAAGAAAGAAAGATAAAGAAAAGAAATTCTCTTGAGGAAAGTGAGAAAAGTGAAAAGAAGAAATCAAAGGAAAAAGTGGAAAGCTGGAAAGAAAAAGGCACAAGTAAAAAGTAAGCGACTTATCCCGCCATTTTTGTTTTTTTAGGATGTGGGTAAATTGGGGTTGAGTGCATATGCATAATAAGGTGAGATATTTAGTATAGTTGAGAGTTAGCTTTCTATGTAACCCTCGGATTAGGTGGTTTAGCCATCACCTCTATACTTTTATCTTCCCACCTTTACCTTTAGCCACATTACAACCCAATGAAAGTCCCTCCTATGGCATGATCTACTTTGTTTTGAGTGTATTTTGGTATGAAGTTTAACACTTTTAGACCTTGAATATGCACACGAGAGTAGGATAGTTGACCATCATAAACTTGTGAGTTTAAATCAATCCTATCCTACGAGTGGTTAACTCTCTAGTCTGGAACACTAGGTGTGAAAACTTGGTTAAATGATTGAGGGTATAATTGCCTATGGATTTTGCATTCATAATGCTCAAGGGTGTGATGTGTGTGATTGTGGGGATGATCTTGTGATGAATGTTTGAATTCTGATGGTGCCACTTGTTAGTTTTCTGATGCACTTTGCTTGGGGACAAGCAAAGAAGTAAGTGTGGGGGTGTGATGCATGTGATAACATGCATTCATTTGGTCCTAGTTTGTTAAGTTTTTATCATGTTTTAGGAAATGTTTAGTCGAGTCTCGTCTACATTTTGTTTAATTTGGTTTGTTTTGTTAAGGAGAAGATTGTCTGTTGCTTTTGTGTGTTCTGCAGGTGTTTCGGAGCATTCGAGGATTTGGAGAAAAGATCAGTGGACTTGTGTGATGAGTTGGGCAACGAGTAGAAGCTTGAAGGCAAGAGAACAATGAGGGGCAGAATGCAAGGCCAGCGAACGTAAGGCCAAATAGCATTCGCTGGGCTAGTCTGAGGAAGAGAAGCGAGACAGAGGAGAAAAAGGGCAAAAAGGGGCAGAATGCAACCCCAGCGTACGCTGGCTTCTCAGCGTATACTAGCCCATGACAAAGAACTTAAAGAAATACCTCACCAAACTTCCCACTTGACTTGGTCTATTGTTTGGGTGGCAAGCACTCACGGGAGAGGACAAGAGGGGGAGTAGGCTGCCATAGGAAGACAACTTGGAGGAAGAGGAGAACATCATGAAGAGCTTAGACTAGAAACCTCCAAGTTGTAGAATTGGATTTGTTAGAACTCTTTTCCAGTTTTTATGTTCTTGAGACAAGAAGCTTGTAAGCAACACCTTGATCTTGAATCTGCTAGGTACTTTCATCTCCATTAGCAATCTCTTTATTCTTATTGGTTGGATTGAATGATTGTGTGTTTGAATCAAGAGTGACAGCTTGATAAACTTTAATCGTTAGGCACTTGGTTGATTGATTGATCGATGTTGCATGAATCAAAAGTGATAGCTTGATTCGATTTACAACTTTCTTGTTCTTTGCTTTTCATTGACTTGTTATATTTGTTGTATGTATGATCATGGATCAAGATTGACGACCTTGACTTAGTTCATAGATTTATTCCAATCTTAGTTTCTTATTGCTTAGTTATTATTATCTTAGAAGATTGAGATTGACAACCTTAAGATTCTATGATAGTATTGGTAGTAGTAGTGTTAAATCATCAACCCAATGATCCATTCGCTTAGCTTAAGATCTAGGAATGCATAAACTGGTACTTGACGAACAATTTTCATCCGCTATTCCCTGTGGAGACGATCCTACTTATCACGATATTACTTGTGCGATCATGTAATTCTTGCACGTATAGTTGATCCAGTTTGGACATGCATCATGCCCAATCATCTCGTGGATGTCTCATCTGATGCTTGCCCTCCAAAAGCCAATACCTCATCAATTACTTATGCAGAGCATGTGTAAGAAGTGCTTGAGGCAGTAAAGAAGAGGCTCACATCAACTTATGCAAAGGAAAAAGCCTGAATTGATACGCACTACAAGGTGCAAGTGTTTCGACTGGGAGAGTTGGTGATGGTTCATTTTCGAAAGGCGTGCATGCCATCACATTTGGGAGGTTAAGTTATGGGCCTAAATGTTCAGCCCCTACAAAGTGTTACAAAGAATAAGTGATAATGCTTACATCATAGACCTTCCCAAAGAGTACAGAGTATCAATGTCCTTTAACATAGCTGATTTGACTCCATACTATAATGCATTTCCTCTTCCTTCGAAGTTGGCTGTTCGGGACAAGCATGTTTCCAAGGAAGGTAGGATGACGTAGGGCATCACGTATGCATGGGACATATGCATGGCACGTCTAAAGTCTAGCTTGTAAAGGCTTGTAAAGGAGTTCTCTATTTATCGTAATTTTTGTTATTCAATGCTTGTAATAATTAGAATGGTCTTGTATTTCTCTTTAATTGTGGGCAGCTAAATAAGGCATCAATGAATACCAATTAGAGTAAGGTTAAAGTGATTGTAACAGTTAGGGAGGGAGCTTATCATGCATTCTTTAAGTTGACAGCTGAAGCAAGATTAAATGCATTGAAGTTAATTTCCAATTCAAATGTGTGTTTGAAATCTATGGTATGTCCGTGCTGTTCCTTTCTTGACCTTGTCCTTAGCTGGCTGTTCATCACCAACTAACTCAATTTATCATTACAAAAGTTGTGAAAATTGTAATCTATCCTTGAATTTGATATAACAAGAATATTATAAACACTAAACCCAATATCAATATAAAAAAGCCATTTATATCAAATATGTGTTGTTTCACGGATACGAGTACTTGATTAGGATCGGGCTATAGTCGAGGCAAATGTTGGACACTTTTTCCGTAAGACGAGATTGTCCCATATATTTTAGTACGTACGGGCTACGGCAATCATCCCCAAGATACAACAACTATCGGGCGATTCCAAGAATGTTGCACACGAACTTAAATCTTTCGGGCAAACCCTTATATACCCGGAACTTTCGACTATTTATTTATGTATAGAACGGAGGAAGAGAAGAAGTCGACAATGCTCAGAATGCTGTTGTCGCTGGGATGATTTGGAAGTGAGGAGGGCATGCCTATTTATAGGCTGGTGGTGGTAGGGGGATCAGGCACGCCGAGGGGACGCGTCCATTGGTATTCCCTGTCTGGAGCCCCTTCTGGATAGGCTTGGACCTTATCCAGTCTGTCGTGTCCCTTCGAAAACCTGAAAGACGGCCTTGTCCTGATCCGGTCTACCACGTGTCACTTGCTGATTGACCCTTATCTACCACCTCATGTCTGTTTGGGGACCAAACTTATCCATTGCCCCTCACACCCCGTCGCTGTATGGATTTCGGATCACTCCGAAAATTTCCAAAACACTTAAGGCTCCTCAGAGCTCCTCGCAACGTGGCGAGCGTGCGAAGTGCTAAGTGCACCTCAATGCACCCAAGCACCTGCTCCCGGCCTCGAGCCCGTGTTCAGTCTTGGTCCCACGCCCACACCTGCGCCCGTGGGGATAGGTCAACCAAGTGAAAGTGCAAGTAAGGGAATTCCTTATAAACCAAGAAAAATTCCTTGCACTTTCCTATGTGGTACACACCCTTTTACACTCCCTTTCCTTTTCCTTAACCATTTGGCTTTTGGGCCTTTGGACCCATTTTGGGCTTTTATTCAATTCCAACAATCCCCCACATGAATGAAGACCAATGCATGCAGACTCTAATCGAAAGTTCCGATGTGCCATTATTGCATCGCGATAGGTAGCTTGCAGCTTTGAACCTTCTCTAGTAAGATGTTATCAGATTTACTCGCTGCTCGGTGAACGCGATGTCTTGAACCGTCAGCTTTTTGCGTCAACCAAGACAATAACATTTACACAATAACAACCCTAGTATATTTAGGTTCTCACGTTGTGTCCTTTTCGGCCATGGACCATATCTTGGATTCATAAGTGTTTTTCTTATTTGAAGCGGCCTCACTTCACACTTACATAGGTGATCTCCTATCGGAAGTATCCTGCCATACTCCACCTTCAAAAAGGTATAGGAATCATTAAAAATAAAATTGCTTAACCTAGCCATACCTCTGCAGGTCGACACCTGGGCAGCTTCTGAGAATGGATTAGGTTCCAGGTGATTAACTGAACCCTCCATAACTTAGTTGTCTCGTTGAACCAAGTTTGTGGGATCTCCACTCATCATGGTTGAGTTACCACTATGGACGTCCTTTAGTGTGTGGACTTTAATCCCATTCCCCTTACTGCATTGTACATTTGATCTCGATTGATTCCTTTCGTAAAAGGATCAGCTATGTTGTCCTTGGACTTTACATAGTTAATAGTGATCACCCCGCTTGAGATCAACTGCCTAACAGTATTATGTCTCCGACGGATATGTTGAGACTTACCGTTGTACATTGTACTTTGTGCTCTCCCGATTGCAGACATGCTATCACAATGTATTAATACAGGAGGTACAGGTTTTTCCCAGCACGGATAGCGTAGCACACAGAAGCAATTCGAATTAGTTTAGGGTTTCGTAGAATGATTGATCAAATAACGAAGCTAAAAGGATAGATCACCTAAACTAATCCTTCCGAATTAGCTTAAGTGTTTGCTTGAATCCACAAGCAGCCAATAAAGAGGGCCAATCTAGGGTTACGTTTGCAAGTCCATGCAAACACGAGTATTGCTTACGTAGCAAGTTTTGTTTGTCAAATCTTCATAATAATTTTATTCATGCATTCGGCCAACATTTAAAAGGAAAAGGAGATGGAACATTTGGATGGTCATAAAGCCACATCGTCCAAACGCCCAATACATGCACATACGCATTTATAACATTAAACTATGATACATGCGGATTTAATGTCGTTCATCCAAGCATGCACCATAATCTAAATGGTCTAAGCCTTATTAACTTCGCATGAAACAAAGTGCAAAGTAACACAAACGTAGAGACAAAGTTTCAATGAAATGAATATGATAAAATGCAAGCTGGTCCGAGCTGGTCGAGCTGGTCGTCCTACGACACCCTCCCCTCCTTAAGGACGAGCTAGTCCCTAGCGGCAAACTGGGAAGGCAACGGTTGAATGTCTTGGAGATGCCAAGATCGTCAGGGAGATCGAGCATATATGCATTGTCATGCACACGCTTTAGAACCTTGTAAGGACCAAACTTCCGAGCTTGTAATTTGCCACCTAAGTGAGCAGGCATTCTCTCCTTACGAAAATGAACCATGACACGATCTCCAGGCTCAAACAGTTGCACGCGACGATGCTCATCACTATGAGCTTTCTCCTTAGCATACGTAGCTTCAAGTCTTTTCTTCACAGCATCAAGCACACTTTGAACGTGTTCCGCATAAGACATGGCAGTTGGATTGGCACGGGTAGGTCGAGGCACCAATGAAACATCCACCAAGTGGTTGGGCACCTTTGTATACACCAATGCAAATGGTGACATTCCCGTGGATCGGTGCACAGCACCATTATATGCAAACTCGGCAATTGGCAATGCAAGATCCCACTGCCTCTTGCGTTCGTGACAAAGACTACGGAGCAAGTTGCCAAGCGTACGGTTGGTAGCCTCGGTCTGGCCATCAGTTTGCGGATGTGCGGTTGTGCTAAACTTCAAGGTAGCATCAAACATATGCCATAAGGTCTTCCAGAAACTGGCCAAGAATTTCGTATCTCGATCAGACACAATAGACTTTGGAACGCCATGCAAACGAACCACCTCGCAAAAGAAGTGGCGTGCAACAGCCGAGGCATCATTGGTCTTCTTGCATGGCACGAAGTGAGCCATTTTAGACAACCTGTCCACAATTACAAAGATGGAATCCGCACCTCTAAGAGTGCGAGGCAGACCAAGGACAAAGTCCATAGACAAATCTTCCCAAATTTCACTCAGAATTGGCAAAGGCGAATACAAACCAGAGTTGTTCGTTGTACCCTTTGTTTCTTGGCAAACACGGCAGTGCTTGACATATTTTGCAACCTCCCTTGCCATTCGCGGCCAGTAGAAGCGATCTTGCAATGAAGACAACGTCTTATCTCTTCCGAAGTGTGCGGAGAGACCACCAGAATGCATCTCACAGATTAGTTGCTCTCTCAACGAAGTTTTCGGGATACAAAGCTGATTTCCCTTCAACAAAAAGCCATCTTGCAAGGAATAATCATCAACACACATTCCATTCACACATCTCGACCAGATTGTACCAAAATCATCATCATGGTCATATTGTTCTCGGATGCAATCAAAAGCAGTGATTACTCCACGCAACTCGGTAATCAAAGCCACTCTCCTACTCAAGGCATCCGCAACAATATTCTGAGTCCCACTCTTATGTGTGATTCGGAAGGGAAACTTTTGTAGGTACGTATACCAACGTGCATGCATAGGATTACTCAGCTTGGTTTGGTCTTGTAAAAACTTCAAAGCACGATGATCAGTATATAGAACAAATTCCTTACCCACAAGATAATGTTCCCATGTCTTCAAGGCTCGAAACACGGCATAGAACTCCTTTTCATATGTCGTCCATTTCATACGAGCTTCACTTAACTTCTCGCTGAAAAATGCTACTGCCTTCTTTTCTTGGGAGAGTACGGCCCCAATGCCAACTCCAGACGCGTCAACATCTACTTCAAACAACTTGGAGAAGTCGGGAAGTGCTAGCACAGGCGCTGTGCACAACTTCTCTTTCAGAGTCTGGAAGGCATTTTCAGCTTCATTGCCCCATACAAAGGTCACTTGCTTTTTAAGCAAAGATGTTAATGGTGCGGCAAGCAGACTGAAATCTTTAATGAATCTTCTATAAAAGCTTGCCAAACCAAGGAAGCTCCGCAGTTGGCTCACGTTTGAAGGCTCAGGCCAGGTTCGGATTGCCTCTATCTTTGCATGATCGACGTGAATTCCAGTCTTGCCAACCACGAACCCTAAGAACAGGAGACTGTCCTTCCAAAAACTACATTTCTTGAGGTTGATGTACAGCTTGTTGGCACGCAAAGCTTCGAACACCTTCTTCAAATGCTCTAGGTGTTCCTCTTCTGATCGGCTATAAACCAAGATGTCGTCAAAATAAACGACGACGTACTTGTCAAGAAATGGCTTGAGCACTTGGTGCATCATTCGCATAAACGTGCTAGGTGCGTTTGTCATTCCAAATGGCATCACCAGCCACTCGTACAAGCCGTCCCTTGTCTTGAAAGCTGTCTTCCATTCGTCACCAGGTCGAATCCTGATCTGATGGTAACCGCTTTTTAAATCAATCTTCGTAAAGATTGTTGCACTTGCCAAATTGTCCAGCATGTCGTCCAATCGCGGAATTGGAAAATGATATCCAATGGTGATCTTATTGATTGCTCTTGAATCAACACACATACGCCAACTTCCATCCTTCTTTGGTACAAGCAAAGCAGGTACACCACACGGACTAATGCTTTCCTGAATGAGTCCTTTATCAAGTAACTCTTGCACCTGATCACGTATGATTTGATTCTCCCTTGGACTCATACGATAGTATGGAAGATTTGGAAGTGTAGCTCCAGGTATAAGATCGATTTGATGTTGTATGTCGCGTAAAGGAGGAAGCTTCTTTTGCATATTTTCATCAACCAACTCTGGAAATTCTTCGAACAGACGCAAAACCATATCAGGTAACTCCTCAGTCTCTTCTTTTGCATTGGCTTGTGCACTAGCCAAAACGAGGATATGCATGACACTTGATTCTTGGAAATGTTCTGCGAATTCTCGCGACGAAGTCACTATTGTCACAAGAGACTTGCCACCAGATGCACGACCCTTCGCACCCTTCGGCCTCTTAGGAAGTAAGGTGAATCTCTCGCCACCTTTCCTGATCTCGTACGTGTTTTCTTCTCCGCGATGTACAACTTTGTTGTCAAACTCCCAAGGCCTTCCAAGTAAGATGTTACACGCATCCATATCTAGAACATCGCACTCCACCTGATCCGAGTACTTTCCAATGGTGATAGGAATAATACACCTTGAAGTTACTTTGATTCCTCCTCCGGATCTAACCCATCCAATTGAATAAGGATTTGGGTGGGGAGTGGTCTTCAACCCTAGCTTCTCAACAGTCTTGTTACTTACAAAATTCTCTTGACTGCCACCATCTATGATCACCTCACAAACCTCTTCCCCAACATGACAACTCGTGCGAAACAAATTGTTCCGTTGGGAGTCATCCCTCTTAGTTGTGGTAAGTGCCACCTTCTGGATAACGCCACAATATCCGTCTTCATCGGATTCCTCCTTCCTTTCTCCTCCACTTTCGTCTACGAGTGTGCATAAATAAGCTCCTTCCTCTTCCACTTCTGAGCCCTCAATTTCACAAAGTTGAGTGAACTTGCGTTTAGGGCAGTCACTAGACTTGTGTCCCACCTCATTACACTTGAAACATCGAATGGTTGAAGTGGTAGCCGTCTCTTTTCCCTTTTTTGACACCACTCCGGAAGTAGGCTTGCTTAAAGAAGCCTTGGGCTCAGTTGCTTGCGATGTACTTTTCTCCGTACCTCCTTTTGCCAAAGTGGAAGTTTGGCCAGCCCCTGAGAAGCGAGAATGGTTTGTTTTCTTCTTTTTCAAGGCAGCACCAATTTTTCTAGCCTTGGCGCACACGTCATTGAAATACAAGAATGTGTCAAACTCCAACTTATTCTTGATCTCATAATGAAGACCATCAATGTAGCGCGAGATCATCTGATCTTCATTATTTTCAACGTCATTTCGTACCACCAACCTCATGAATTCAGAGGTGTATTCCTCCACGGTGCGGTTATCTTGCGTGCACATCAAGAAATGCGAATACAAGGTTTGTTGGTAATCCACCGGGAGAAAACGTTCACGTAAGGCTTGATCCATATTCGGCCAATCACGAATAGGGCACTCCCCTCTCCTCCTTCGTGCCTCTTGCTCTTTCCTCCACCATACAGCCGCTCCTGATTCAAGTTTAAAGGCTACGTAATTCACCTTTTGATCTTCTGAAAGATCCATGCAGTTAAAGTACTTCTCCACCGAATCCATCCAGTTGAGGAAACCTTCCACGTCCTCATCACCATGGAATTTCTCTATATTCATCTTGAAAGGACGATCTGCCCTTCTTTGATAAACATCTCCATATTCATCATCTCTAAGCACTTCCCTCCTAGGCATACGACCTAGATCTCCACGTCCACCGTCTCCTCTACCACGTCCTCTCGCTCCTCGAACAGCCCTAGCTCCTCCTCTTGGATAGAGGGTAGCATCAGAGTCACCATCATATTCCACTTCGGGATCAAGGCGTACCTCAGCTGGAGGGGGTTGCATTGCAAGGTTTGCAAGCTGAGCACGTATATCCATAATGGTAGCTTCAAGATTGGTGAATCTTTGGTTCACCTCTTGTCGCGGAGGCAGTTCATTTTGTTCGGCCATGTTGCATCGGCTTTTAGTGGTGCTAGGTATGAATTAAGGGACACGGATCAGGGGATCAGGTAGTCCTGTGGATCGGATCAGAGTTGGGGTCTCTCGTAACTCTCTGTGGTTATAATGTTCACTCACTCTCACACTCTCAATCTAAAAATCGAGAAGGATCTCGCACAAGCTCTGATACCAACTAGCGTAGCACACGGAAGCAATTCGAATTAGTTTAGGGTTTCGTAGAATGATTGATCAAATAACGAAGCTAAAAGGATAGATCACCTAAACTAATCCTTCCGAATTAGCTTAAGTGTTTGCTTGAATCCACAAGCAGCCAATAAAGAGGGCCAATCTAGGGTTACGTTTGCAAGTCCATGCAAACACGAGTATTGCTTACGTAGCAAGTTTTGTTTGTCAAATCTTCATAATAATTTTATTCATGCATTCGGCCAACATTTAAAAGGAAAAGGAGATGGAACATTTGGATGGTCATAAAGCCACATCGTCCAAACGCCCAATACATGCACATACGCATTTATAACATTAAACTATGATACATGCGGATTTAATGTCGTTCATCCAAGCATGCACCAGAATCTAAATGGTCTAAGCCTTATTAACTTCGCATGAAACAAAGTGCAAAGTAACACAAACGTAGAGACAAAGTTTCAACAAAATGAATATGATAAAATGCAAGCTAGTCCGAGCTGGTCGAGCTGGTCGTCCTACGGCAACGGAATGTCCTCTAGGAAATTTCTGAGCCATTCAGCTTCTTCCCTAGCTTTATCTAGTGCTATAAACTCTGACTCCATTGTGGATCGAGCTATGCACATTTGTTTAGAGGACTTCCAAGACACAGCTCCTCCTCCTATGGTGAATACATATCCACTTGTAGATTTGGAGTCCTTCGTGTCTGATATCCAGTTTGCGTCACTGTATCCTTCTAATACAGCTGGATATTTAGCATAGTGTATGCCATGGTTTATGGTATGCTTTAAATTCCGTAAAACCCTTTCTAGAGCTAGCCAGTGATCCTTTCCTGGATTACTTGTGAATCTGCTAAGTTTACTAACTGAGTATGCAATATCGGGATGAGTGCAATTTGTTAAATACATCAAACTCCCAATAATTTATGCATATCTCAGTTGGGATACTGGGTCCCCTCGATTCTTAGCTAAGTGTAGATTTAAGTCTATCGGTGTCTTAGCTGAAGGTTTGTCAAATGCTTCGAATTTCTTGAGCACGTTTTCCACGTAGTGGGATTGTGTCAAAATAATTTCATCTGCTTTTCTAGAGATATTTATCCCTAGTATGACATCTGCCAGACCCATATCTTTCATGTCGAAGTGATTCTTCAACATGTTCTTAGTTTTCACAATAACCTCGTTATTGCTTCCCATAATTAGTAAGTCATCCACGTAGAGACATACAATTACGTAAGCTTCAGGCATGCCTTTAATGTAAACACATTTATCGCACTCATTGATCTTGAAACCATTTGACATCATTGTCTTGTCAAATTTTTCGTGCCACTATTTCGGTGCTTGCTTAAGCCCGTATAGTGACTTGACTAGTCGGCATACTTTATGCTCTTGTCCAGGAGCCACAAATCCTTCAGGTTGTTCCATATATATCTCCTCCTCTAGCTCTCCATTCAGGAAAGCGGTTTTTACATCCATCTGGTGGATCTCGAGGTTATAGAGAGCTGCTATAGCTATGAGCACTCTAATTGATGTGATTCTTGTGACAGGTGAATACGTGTCAAAGAAGTCATATCCCTCCTTCTGTTTGAATCCCTTGGCTACCAATCGAGCTTTATACTTATCGATTGATCCATCCGCTTTGTATTTCCTTTTAAGGATCCACCTGCAACCTAAAGGTTTACAGCCCGGTGGGAGATCCACGATTTCCCACGTGTGGTTTTGCATAATGGACTCTATCTCACTATTGATAGCTTCCTTCCAGAGAGGAGCATCTGGACTCGACAATGCTTCTTGGATTGTCCTGGGTTCATCTTCTAACGCATAAGTTAGATAGTCTGGACCAAAGGACTTGGCCACCTTTGTCCGTTTGCTACATCTAGGTTCCTCGTCTTCCTGACTTGACCCTTGCGTAGTCTCGTGTATCCTTTTCTTGGAACTTCCTTCTTTTCTTTCCTTATTAGGAAAGATATCTTCAAAGAACGTTGCGTTCCTTGATTCAATGACCATTCCTGCGTTAATTTTTGGGTTCTCAGATTTGTGCACCAGGAATCGATAAGCACTACTATTTTGTGCATATCTGATAAAGATGCAATCAATGGTCTTGGGTCCTATCCTTACCTGCTTAGGTTTAGGTACTTCGACCTTTGCTAGGCACCCCCACACTTTAAGGTAACCGTAAGAAGGTTGTCTTCCTTTCCATAGCTCGTATGGAGTTTTGTCCCTTTTCTTGTGTGGCAACTTATTTAGAATGTGGTTAGCTGAGAGCACGGCTTCCCCCCACATGTTCTGGGGTAAGCCCGAGCTAATCAACATAGCATTCATCATCTCATTAAGAGTTCGATTTTTGCATTCAGCTACGCCATTCGATTGAGGTGAGTATGGAGCAGTCGTCTGATGAATAATACTGTGTTCTCGGCAAAGTTCCTCAAACGGAGCTACATATTCTCCTCCTCGATCACTTCGGATCATTTTGATTTTTATGCTCAGTTGATTTTCAACCTCATTCTTATACCTCTTAAAGGCCTCAAGAGCTTCGTCTTTACCTTTTAAGAGATACATGAACAATATCTTGTGCAATCATCGATAAATGTGATAAAGTATTTCTTTCCACCTCTAGTATGCACGTATTTCATATCGCAAGTGTCCATATGAATTAATTCTAAAGGCGTGGTACTTCTTTCCACCGAATGGAAAGGTGCTTTGGCCATTTTAGCCTCCACACATACCTCACATTTATTGGAAGGGTTGAACTCTAGATTCGGTAATAAATTTAAGCTTACTAATTTTCTTAGCGAGTTTAAATTTACGTGTCCTAATCTACCATGCCATAAATTAGAACACTCGGCCAAATAAGAAGAAACTTTAACTACATTACGACCGTCAAAGTTAAACTTGCGGTGTACAGTTATTACATTCATCTTAAAGAGCCCCTTTTCTAGGTAACCCTTGCCTAAAAATTGACCCGCTTTGGTCAGTACAAACTTATCCGACTCGAATACAAGTTTAAAACCAGCTTTGCTTAATGCTGAGCCAGAAACTAAGTTCTTGCGGATGTCTGGGACATGCAGCACATCATTGAGAGTCAGCTCCTTTCCTGAGGTCAGCTTCAGGACCACCTTGCCTAGTCCGACAACGTTGGACGTTGCGGAGTTTCCCATGAATAGCTTTCGGCCATTGATCGGCATGTAGTATGAGAACAACTCCTTGTCTAAGCAGACGTGGCAAGTAGCTCTAGTATCCACGAACCACTCCCTCGGATTGTTAACTAGGTTGGCCTCGAACACCACAGCTGATAGATCCATCTGGTCTTCAGCTAGGTTGGCCTTTCCTTGGTCGTCCTTCTTCGGCAGGCGACAATCCTTAGCCATGTGGCCGGGTTTCCTGCAGTTGTAGCAAGCGCCCTTGATCTTCTTATTCTTGCTCTTCTTGGGCTCTTGCTTCTCGTGCTTATCCCCGGACTTCTTCCTCTTCTTGCCACCTTTACTTTCGGCGAGGTTCACGGTGCTTTCGGAGGGGGCCTTGCCTTGCTTGACTTTGGACTTTCAGTTGTCTTCCTCGATCCGAAGCCTCACGATCAGATCTTCTGTCCTTCCTCTTATGCTTGAGGTAGTTCTTGAAGTCTTTCTAGTGCGGGGGGAGCTTCTCGATTACCTCGGCCACTTGGAAGGACTCGCTAAGTTACATCCCTTCGGCATGTATCTCATGAAGGATCAGCTGCAACTCTTGGACTTGGTCGATGACCTTCTTGGAGTCCACCATCTTGAAGTCGAGGAACCGCCCGACGATAAACTTCTTCGTCCCGGCATCTTCCATCTTGTACTTCTTCTCAAGTGAACTCCATAGCTCCTTAGCGGTCTTGTGTACTGCGTAGACATTGTAGAGCGTGTCATCTAGTCTATTTAGGACGTAGTTGCGGCAGAGGAAGTCACTGTGATTCCACGCATCGAGGGCGTTGATCACTTGTTGATCTTTCTCGTTCTCTGCGAGCTTTGGTGCGTCCTCTTTCAGAAACTGTACCAGGTTGAGCGTGGTCAGGTAGAACGTCATCCTCTGCTGCCACCTCTTGAACTCAGTACCGTTGAACTTCGCTGGCCTTTCGGCGTGGACAGTTCGCGGGTCCGTGGTCAGAGCAATGTTGCTACTCGATGCCATCTTCAAGTACGATCTCGTCTTACAATTGTTGTTTCACGGATACGAGTACTTGATTAGGATCGGGATATAGTCGAGGCAAGTGTTGGACACTTTCTCTGTAAGATAAGATTGCCCCGTATATTTCAGTGCGTACGGGCTACGGCAGTCGTCCCCAAGATACAACGACTATCGGGCGATTCTAAGAACGTTGCATACGAACTCAAATCTTTCGGGCGAACCCTTATATACCCGGAACTTTCGACTAACTATTTATGTATAGAACGGAGGAAGAGAAGAAGTCGACAATGCTCAGAATGCTGTTGTCGCTGGGATGATTTGGAAGTGAGGAGGGCATGCCTATTTATAGGCTGGTGGTGGCATGGGGATCAGGCACTCCGAGGGGACGCGTCCATTGGCATTCCCTGTCTGGAGCCCCTTCTGGATAGGCTTGGACCTTATCCAGTCCGTCGTGTCCCTTCGGAAACCTGACAGACAGCCTTGTCCTGATTCGGTCTGCCACGTGTCACTCGCTGGTTGACCCTTATCTGCCACCTCGTGTCTGTTCGGGGGCCGAACTTATCCGTTGCCCCTCGCACTCCGTCGCTGTATGGATTTTGGATTACTCCAGAAATTTCCAAAACACTTAAGGCTCCTCAGAGCCTCAATGCACCCAAGCACCCGCTCCCGGCCTCGAGCCTGTATCCGGTCCCGGTCCCGGTCCCGGTCCCACGCCCGCGCCCGTGCTCGTGCTCGTGCTCGTGCTCGGACAGTGCTAAAGCACCGTCCTCGCAGTCAACGGAAAGTCAACTGAAAGTCAACTTGAAGTCAACATAGGGAGAGGTCAACCAAGTGAAAGTGCAAGTAAGGGAGTTCCTTATAAACCAAGAAAAATTCCTTGCACTTTCCTATGTGTTACACACCCTTTTACACTCCCTTTCCTTTTCCTTAACCATTTGGCTTTTGGGCCTTTGGACCCATTTTGGGCTTTTATTCAATTCCAACAATATGAAGTTAAAGAACCCCACGTCCAATGCTGCAAATCCAAGAAAAACAACATGAAGTTGTGAAGAACAAGTTTAAAGGCCACACTAAGTTAAGATTTGGGGAATGATGATGTCCATCAAGGAGAAGAACAAGCTCCCTGTGAGCCATCAAAACACCACTATTCATGTTCTAACCATAATAAAGCTCCTTGTTTTGAGCTTTTCTAGCAAGAATCCATCTTGGTTGTCATTATCTCTAGTAGAGAAGAACATGAGCATCGCTCCCCAATACTCTAGCAACTACGAAGAGGAAATTGAATTTAGGGTATTATAGTCCTTTGGTTTCTGGGATATTGAATTTATTGATGTTCCTAAATATTCATGGTTTCTCTTTCTTGATTATTGGAAATGGTGTTCATGAGGGTATTCTAAGGTACAATGGTTATTTCATATGTCAAAAAATAGAAAAATGACAACTCATGTTAGCTAGTAACTAAGACCAATACTTCTCTAAAGTGCAGGGACCCTATATATTATTTTGAAAAGTCAAGAACCCTATCACAAATAAATTAGCAATAGTCAAGGACCCTGCCACTAATAATAATCTACCTAATTTCTTTAACATCCACCAATTTTGGTATTCTGGGTTCTTCTTTATATTACTTATTATTAATATTTGAAGACTTATGAATTATCTAATTACTAATTCACCGAGTATAATTTGAAAAAGTGATGAACTTTCTTAAATAAATAGTTAATATTATTACATTGTTAAGAATTTCAATAATTTTGACTCCACATATCTATAAAAACGAGAAGTCTGCATATGAAAAATTTGGGAAAGGAGGAGCCGAGACAAGATTAGGTACAAGATGCAGATGTCCTATAACATACAGGACACATATGGCGAGAGCAAAATAATAATTATCTCAGTTTGCATGTTGCCTAAAATGACATGTTTTGCTATAAAAAAGGACATGCTTCTGCTGGTCAATATGGCATATTTTTGTTAGTTGAAATGATATATTTCTATTAGTTAGAATATTACGGTACAATTAGTTTGAATAGTATGTTATTCCTAGTTTGAATGCCATGTTGATATTATTCTATAATCATCATGTTAGTCAAAAAATAGCATATTTTTGTTTGTCTGAAAATGATATGTTGTTGTTTACAATGAAATTGTGTAGTTAGTCTAAATAATGCATTTTTGTTAGTCTAAATGGCGTATTCATATTAGTCTAGAAAGGGCATGTTCTTATTTGTCAGAATGGATTATTTTTATTAGTCTAAATGACATATTTATGTTGGCCTGAATGGTGTATTTTTGTTTAAATATCATGATAAGTTGTTATTATAGAGATAGCAAACCAAGAGAGAAGAAGATATCAGAGTTGGAGTCTTATCAATGAGCTCACTGATTATTGTAATCGAGTATTCCATTTTGATATAACTCAGTTTGCCATTTCGATATGACTTAGTCTGTCATTTAGATATAGCTCAATTTTTTATTTAGTCACTGGGACAGGTCATTGTCCTGGATATGAGTTAGATATGTCTCCTATGTTTATCCCGATAGGATGCAAGTTGTTGACTATCATCATGCTCTTACCAGAATTGTGCTCCTTCACCAATATCATCCTATATCGACATCATTTTTAGTCATTTTCTCAAGTCAAGTTTGCTTGCAAGGGGATAATAATGATGATAGTCAGATCTAACATTTCAATCTTTATTAGGATGAGAGTCTCTTCATGAGTGTCATCATATCTATCACTCGTCATTGAATCTTGTCACCACCAACATGAAACTCAATGATCATTGCTAGACTATGCAACATAATACAGATCTAATAAGTCTCAAACAATAATGCAAATTTTATCAATAATTTCAAACCAAGTCAAACACAAGTTATATACGCAGTAGCTCATAAGTATAAGATATAAAAAATGGTATGAGAACCATCACTAATGGTCTAAGCAAGTACCCTGTGATATAACAAGTTCTAACACACATAGACTAGGATCTAATCTAAAATCTATTATAGAGCATCTATACAAGAGTAAAAAGAATAGCCTAATCTAGAGACCACAAAAGAGTAGCCCATGAATGAAAGAGATGGGCATACACGACAAACTCCGAAAACTCAAGGAAAATTAAGGTCTCTAAAAACCTGAGATAGAATAGTAAGGGGTAGGTGTTTGAAAATACTTAATAAGAATATAGAACATAATATATCAATTTTTGTTGGTATATATGAGAAATAGAATTTTTTATTCTCAACATCGTGCAAGACTATGCTGATATGTAAACTAATTATATGCCCATGCGTGCATACAAAAATGGGGCATGCTACGTGATGTCCTATACCATTATGACACTTGTCCACAATCATATAATCATAAAGTTAACAAATGATGAGTTATAAATAAATTTGGATGGACCACTTCCTCTTTGGCACAGAGATATCAACATGGCATCAAATCTTTACCATAATCACATACTAAATGTATAGTAGTAAACTAAGATATTCCTCGGCTATAAGTTCATAGACTAAAATTCTCAGTTAGCATGTGAAAATCTGTCTATTTCTCACCAGAAATAACATAACATACTTGTCACATCACCGCGAGTCCATGACTATATCTAACCCAAATGGATATATCAAACATGATATATCTGCCTTAAGCTAAGAAATAATCCAAGCATGATCAATCTTATATAATACTCCTATACATGATACATACATATTTAAGACATCAAACATGCACTACCAAACACAACCAAATTTATTATATTCAATTTACTTACTCAAACTAATATTGCTCAATAGTGTGGATTTCTGAGTCTGATACTTCTTTCACTTTAAATTTCTTCAACCATTTTTCTAAAAAATTTTCTTTACCAAAATATCTGGAAAGCTCTTTACAATCATTCCAATCATATAATGAGTTTAGCTCCTCATTTTCAAAGCCAATTTACTTCCAATGCTCTAAAACAACCAACAAAAGAGATGATGAGGTCCAATAGCAATCAAGCCAACTCTTCAATAACTCTAAGAACCAAACAAAAGAGCTGGGGTCCAATCAGATTCTTGCACAAGCAAGCAGCTCAAGTATGGCAGTTCTTCTCCTTTGGTTTTTATCTAAATTGGTACTTTTTATTCCTTATCATGTCTTGTTTCTGGATCAATTGGAATTTCACACTATAGAGCAATATTGAGAAAGTTATGATCATTTTACTACACCAAGGTCAATCTGTCTGAATCTAGCCAAACCAGTTCTCAAGCAAATATTTTACCAAGACTTGTAATGGTTGAAATGGGACTCCAATGACACTAATTCACATCTTTTAACACTTCAAATCACTCATCCAATATAACCATCTCAATCTAATGCATTTCAACCAACCATTTTTGCAAATGTCACACCTTTCTCTAGGTAATCCTTGCCTACAAATTGACCCGCTTTGGTCAGTACAAATTTATTAGTCTCAAATATAAGCTTAAGACCGGCTTTGCTTAACAGGGAGGCAAAAACTAACTTCTTGCAAATGTTTGGGACATGGAGCATTATCATGCCTCTTTAATAAGAAAAAGACACCAACACTCAAATCAGAAAGAAGACTCACTCAGTAGTGTGGTCTCATCATGTCAAAGAGAAAGCATCAATTAGCACATAGTGAATTCGGTGATGAAAGCAATCAACTCTAGAAAGCAAGACATGAGTGTCCTGCAATGACTAGATAGAAAAAGGCTTACTAGCCCTTTCCTCAAGGAAAAAAGGGGACTAGATAGACAAAGCACGATCACCTTACATTGGCTTAATTGCTTGACTTTTTTTGCACTAACATTAGCAAAGAAGGAGAAGGGCTTGGAACAAAAGCCAATGTCCTTCCCGCTCTAGGATGAGGCTGAAAATGGATTGGGTAACTACTTCATAGCAGAAGGAATCTAGCTTTTGTTATCACGCAAGTTCCCAACATTGCTCTGGTTGGAAGACGATAATGTCTTTAATGGTAGATTTGTTCCTAATAGTAGTTTTACTATAAATCAAGACAATTAAGTTTCATTTCCTAATCAAAAAGTTTCTTTCTTCAAATGGAGGATGAGTTAGTTCAAAAGAAAAAGAGCTAATGCTTACTGATGACCTTTCTCATATAACTTAGAGGGAAGGATTTTGTAGCCTCTCTTATGATAACTAGAAAGAGCTACTTCTTTGGGTCGAGCCCTTTCCCCTATATATGTCACTATTAGGTATAAGAAATAAACAAGACATTCCTTTTAGTAAAACAGAAAGACACCTTGATTTAGGCAAACGAATCACAATTACAGGTATGTGGGAGCATACGGATAGGAACCTTGCCCATATTAAAAAAAGACTTACCAACACATGGTGGATGAAAAGGTAGGAATTCAATCATTCTAATACTGCTTGAATGGAACATTTTGTAGATTTTATATATCAAATCGATAAATATAGAGAGAGAGAATCGAGTAAAAATAATTCTTCTTTTAGTTTAGGTTAGACCCAATTTTGTTGCTTTTGACTTAATAAAGAATAAAAAAAGAAAGATTAGGTCTTACATCATCAATCCATTTTTTGAGATGAGATTCTTGATTCACTTATTTGTGTTAGATAGAAGGCGGTAGCAAAGCAAAGTTCAAAATTTTGAGAAAAGGAATGCCTCTTCGCTTGCATTCGATTAGGATCAATAACTTAAAAGGGATCTCTGGAATTATATATCCGATATAGAAAAACAGAATCCCGTTGAGTTTTTATCCTTTCATATCTACAAATGAGTTCATCTCTCTACAACTTATTTTCGTGCCATAAGTGAGATTCTTTGGGTCAATGGTAGTCAAGAATGAGATATTTGAAGTTTTAGCATGAAGACCGCGGTCATGCTTCTGGTTTCCACTCCCATCATCATATTGATAATCCATCTCCTCATGCTTTGCCATAAGAACTTGGTGTCTGTATCATGGTGAAGGTAAGGTAATGCTCCAATTCTTGCTTAAAAAATAGACTGAATGCATTTGAGTTCCTATCTAAAAAAACTTAGCAGCATTCACAAGTCGCTTGTTCAATTGTCCTTTGGAGACACGGTCAGCTTATTGTCTTTCCACAGACACTCCTCGATATAATTATACTAATGAATTTGAGTTTGTTCAGTCGTGCCTATCCCTGAGAGTCACACCTCCAAATTACTCATTGAAATACAAAGAAAGCCACTTTTGCGTGATCCTGACAGGAAGGGAACTTATGAAAAAGACAACTTGTGATGAAGAAATAGATCAGGAAGAAAAAGTGATTTGTTGGGTGAGTTCATTCTGGCATGCCACTCTTACCAACACTTCGACTTTTGGTTATCAACTACCTGGCTTACATGAGTTACCTTATTTCATCATCTTCTTCCTATTTCCAAACTTGCTCCC
>SOPF01028093.1:339236-354146 GCA_012979155.1 Hypericum perforatum | reverse complement strand
TCATCTTCTTCCTATTTCCAAACTTGCTCCCAAAATAGGGATCAAACTACCTAGTGTTGGAAGGTCAGAAGGAGAAGTGTTATAAGCTTTAAATGGAAGACCCTGCTCTTTGACTTTTTTTTGGACAGAGGGATCCGAATCTGTCCTAATTGGGAATGACATGAAAAGTCTTTTTCAAAACCTAGCATTAAAGGCAAAATAGCAAAACTAAAAAATGACTTAGGCGACATTCCACGCACAACCCACATCAAAGATTAGCTACAAGAAGACTCTAGTGTTCAAGGTAGAGAAAAAGCAATTACTATGCCCTATACATGTGCTTAGGCCACTAAAATGGGTCAGACTAGGGTTGCAGCAGGTGAACTAAAGACCTCATCTTGAGAGTAAATCATCGCACCTCTAGTCCAACGAACTAGGAGAGAATCAATAGATTCCTTTTCGAGAGCGATTCATCCTTATTGAATGCAGCATACAACTTTCTTATCTCTTAATTACTTAATTTCACTTAAATGCATTTCCTTAAATGAATGTCTGGGATGGGACATTTTATTGAGTTTGAATTCACTTTTCATCATTCTTTTTATATCTAGAACATATTATAATTAATAACAAAAAAGAAGAGCAAGGATATGATAGGAATCTCAATTATTGAATTCTATTTTGAATCTTCTTCACCCCCTCCCATATCTCGTATTAATCTCTAGAATGCCACTTGGCTCCGGTGGTTATCTTAATGGTTGTTCATCACCCATTAGGGATTCAGGTGCCACATTCATGGATGATGAAACTAAGTGCATAATGTCAACTATAATGTCTGTGTATTTTATAATCAACTTGATGAATTTTTTTCAATCTCAAGCAAAACCATCTTAAAACAAACAGGGCAATTCATGGATTTGAAACTTATGAAGACAATGGAAGGCATCCTCTTTGGCCCCACACTAAGGGCAGATAGGAAGATTACAACTCCGAGACACCAAACAACTTCCCTAGGATCACTTTTTCTCTGATTTGCATGTGTTAAGCATGCTTCTAACATTTATCTTGAGCTAGGATCAAACTCTCTATGAGATTCTTAGTTGCATTACTTAGCCACAAAAGATATTTTTTAACCAATAGCAACATAAACACATATTACATTCTTCCTTTGTTGATTTACCATTTTACCGTTCTTCGGTCTCTGATAACTTTCCTAAGCAAGGATGTTAGGGAAGGTTTTATGAGCAAGCAAAAATAAGGAACTTGACCTCTACCCCCTATTGGTAACTTGCATTCATCTTGGGACCCCTTGCTCACACATTTTTTGAGTAGCATTTCTCTTTTAGAGGTTTTTTCTTCTTGGTTAAGTAGTTTACCTAATGTCTATAAAATGGCTTATGCTATCACAAGGAAAGCTATTCCAACTTCAATTAGATCAAGCGCCAGCATCGTTCGGAGAGCACTTGTTGTCTGCATTGGGGAATAGAACCCTATCTTTCATTGTTGATACACTCATTTAGAAGTGAAGGGCTAATTGAGTGAGTTGCTAACCCACTTTACTACCTTTCGAGAAGATCGAGATGAGAATCACGAGCTACCTAACCTTCTGCCTTTTACCCCAAGATTGATTGATTCTTCCAATTTATAGTAGGATTTCAAAAAAATGGGCTTCATTTTTTAAGTTCTTCATTATCCGCAGGAGTCCCACTATCATTAGCACTAACCTTTTAACTCTCTGTCCTAAGCCATTTTCAAAGTTAGCGTATCATTTCAAGTCTTTCAATCCAAACATGGCTTTGATTCACACTCCATGGTTCGAAAGAGATTTACTATCCGAGGAACTACAAGATCACCTCCAAGAAGAATCTATTTAGAATTTAGACTCACCTATTTGCTACTAGGTTTATAAATGGTGCCAGGTAAGGGCACTACTATGCCTTTGATGAATCGAATGGACTTTGACCTTACTTTGATTCTAATAGCCGATATAGATTGATGCGATAAATATTGGTTAAAAAAACATGTGTAAGAGAACACGATCACACAAGTAATATAGTAGTAAATATGATTGTCTCCATAAGGACAAAATGATCAATTCTCTAAGTATCAGATTATGAGTTCTTGAATTTTAAGCTAAGCAATCTAAACTGAACGATTGGATGGTTTGTCTAATGCTATGAATTGTTAAGAAAACCTAGTGTTGTCAATCCTAGATTTGAACAACAATCAAAATTACAACTACAAAACAAAACAAAACAACAAAATGGTTATAATCTTATACTAAGGACTAAGGTTGTCAATCTCCATCCAAAGCACACACAATACAAAATAATCAAACGATTAACAATCAAGTAGATGAATGAAAAGATAACACTTCATCGCAATATATGAAAATACCTCGTCGATCGAATGAATCAAATTGTCGATTACAATCTTTAGCAACGGAAGCAAAAGCGATTAAAACTAAAAACTAAGTTTATGAGTCTTATCCGAAAGCAATCCAAGTGTGTTTTAAAACCTAGGGCTTCAAGCCTTTTATAGCTGAGCAAAAATTAACTAACCTAAACTAACTAAACTAACTAAACAGGTGATATTCCTTCTCCTAGTAGAGCAGCTCAGCGATCGCTACATGTCCATCAGCCGCTAGGTGTGAGGCTTCATTTTCTGACCAGCGATCGCTACTGATATAGCGACTATCATGATTCCTGATTTCTTTACACCAGCAACTGCTAACCTTGCTAGCAATTTACAACCTTCATGATAGGTCATTCACGCTCCACTTTCGCACCTGCAAACACACACAAACTCAACAAGTATCTACCTCCTAACATGACACACAATGCACAAATCACTAGACTAATTATAAGTAAACTAACTCAAAACACACCTAAATACAACGGTAAACACAACCAATTATGCGTACGTTTATATGCACATCATAGATCTCATAAAGAGGTGCTCTATTAGGTTATAATAGCAAATTAGAGTCATAATATCCCCCGGGGGATGACCTACAAAATAGGGATGAATAAGATTGCTTTGACCTCTTACTCAGAGGATTCAAGGGAGAAAGATATAATGGCATCCCCCACCATGCTAACACTATATGTTAGATTGTCAGCATGGCACAATAGCTCACCAATGGCAAGTTGCCATGTGGCACAAGGAGGGCGCGTGCACTCCTCATCGTGGATGGTCATAGAACCTTCAAATATACTATAACCAAGTTATTCTCTCCCCTCTAAGATATGCAAAATCTTATGATTATAAGCCTGACACAAATACACATTTTTCTGGTCTAATCACCCTCTTTCCCTTCAAGGTTTGCTATCCTACTAACCATAGAAGGATCTACTCTGTTGAAGATGCCAACTATCTCTATGGAAAGTACTTTGCCTGCTCTCTCCTTAATTGTTACTAAGAGACTAATCAAGTTATATCCCATTTGGTTTATCTTGTGGAAGTCAGAACAAATCAAGCCTCTTCTCTTTTTTGGGTCTTATGGATCCCCTACATCTATCAGTTAGTTCCTACGAAAGATAACTAGAAATAAACTTTGGTCTTTTAATTGAAAGACCTAGACTCCTTCATTTTACCTGCGTTACCAATGCCACCTCCTTCATTGGGCTTCTCTTTTAAGCAAACAAATAAAGGATGAGTTAAACATGGGCTAACATCGACCCAATTCTTGCGTTTCTCTCTTGCTAACTTGTCCATGGATGAAACTTTCGTTTCTCTCCAGCCGGGGAAGAGGAAAATAATGAATCCTTATAGTTCTACCATAAAAAAGAAGTAAGAGCAAGATCAAGAAGTCTTTAAATCTTTTCCTGAACTCTGATCCAGTCTCAACTCTAATCCCTAACCCTCTTATCTTGAAGGCCTCTCACCCATCCTCACTCTCTACATAGAAAGCTTATGTGGGTACTCAACTCTGATCCCTGACCCTCTTGGCTTAAAGCACTCTCACCCATCCTCTCTCAGGATCGTAGCTAGTAAAAATTTAGTTCAAAAAACATGGGTGCATGCTGATTCAAGCCCCTCCTACTGACAAGAATATCCATTCTACTATAGAGATTATTGGTTGTGTCATGCATGGTGATCCTCCCTTAAAATCATCTTCAGGTAGCTTTTATTCCTCTCTTTATCGGGAGATAGCTCTATTGTCCCATAAGGACCAATGAATGTCTTATCTTAGGACTATCAAAGTTTAGGTCAATCCTCGATAGCTCATAGTTGAAGGAGCTTTGTTACACATTTCTTCCTCTTAATCATTTCTTTCATGTATATTAAATAATAAAGGGGGAGGGTTGATAGGATTAGACGTAACTGTATATTTCCTATGGCCTTACTTGTCTTCTTAAAAGTTGGCATAATCCACATACTAGGGAGCTTCTATTCTACTCAGAGTCATAAGAGTTTCATCTGAAACTCTTCTTGAATATTCCCTTTAATCTCCATACCATTGCTTTTCTCTAGCCTAGAGAGATGATTTGTGACAACATTTTCTGCTCCTTTCTTGTCCTTAATGGACAAGTCAAATTCTTGGAGTAACAAAATCCAGCGCATCAAGCGAGGCTTCGCATCTTGCTTTGAGAAAAGATATCTCAAAGCTGCATGATCAGTATAAATTATAACTTTTGAACCAAGCAAGTACGGTCTGAATTTGTCACAAGCGTAAACAACTGCAAGCATTTCCTTCTCTGTGGTTGTATAATTGAGTTGAGCTCCTGCCAGTACTCTACTAGCATAGTAAATGACATGGATTTTTTCCTCTTTCTTTTGTCCTAACACACAACCTAAAGTGATATCACTTGCATCACACATCATTTTGAATGGAAGCTTCCAGTCTGGTAATGAAATCACTGAAGTTGTGATAAGAGCTTTCTTGAGAGCATCAAATGCCTTAAGGCAGTGCTCATCAAAGTTGAAGGATACATCCTTAATCAGCAAATTTGTTAGAGATTTTGTAATTAGAGAGAAGTTCTTGATGAATTTTCTGTAAAATCTGGCATGACCCAGAAATGCTCTAACTCCTTTAACTGTGGTTGGTACATCTATTTTCTCTATCACCTCTGTCTTAGCTCTATCTACTTCCATACCAGCTATAGAAATCTTGTGCCCTAAGACTATCCCTTCATCTACCATAAAATGGCAATTTTCCCAATTGAGCACAAGGTTCTTTTCCTCACATCTTTTCAATACTTTGTCTAGGTTGTCAAGACAATGATCAAATGAGTCTCTGAAAACAGAGAAGTCATCCATGAAGATTTTCATAATCTTCTCATTCATCTCCCAGAAGATAGACTCCATACAACATTCGAACGTTGCTGGGCCACAACTTAATCCAAAAGACATTCCGCAATATGCAAAAATACCAAAAGGATAGGTGAAAGACATCTTCTCTTGATCTCTAGGGTATATTGCAATTTGGTTGTAACCAGAGTACCCATCCAAAAAGAAATAATAAGAATACCCCATAATCTTTTCCAACATTTGATCAATGAATGGGAGTGGAAAATGCTCTTTCCATGTGGCGTCATTTAATTTACGATAATCGATGCACACTCTCCATCTGGTCACTAATCTTGTCAGAATGACCTCTCCTTCCTCGTTGATAACAATAGTTATTCCCCCTTTCTTGGAAACACAATGTATAGGGCTTACCCAGTCACTATCCGAAATTGGATAAATAATGCGGGCTTCGAGAAGTTTTATCACTTCCTTCTTAACTACTTCCTTCATGTTAGGATTAAGTCTCCTTTGTCAGTCTACCCTCAACCTTGCTCCATCCTCCATGTGAATATGGTGCATCACAATTTATGGGCTTATCCCCTTAATATCGGATATTTGCCAAGCCATGGCCTTAATCTGTTTGTTCGCAACTATGAACAGTTTCTCTTCTTCCTCCTTAGTGAGCTTGTTCGATATAATAATCGGTAATCTCCCTCTATCTATTAAGAATGCATATCTCAGATGCGAGGGTAGCTCTTTTAGTTCTAAGGAAAGAGCTTTCACAATCGAGGGTGGAGTCCAATATTTCAAATGAATTTCGAGCTCCTCAAGTAAACTCTTCTTATCAATTTCCTCCTTTACTTCTTCCACAATATCCTCATCTTCTTCTTTTTCTAGTTCTTTATCCTGAATTCTAGAGATGTTTGCCTTGCAGAACTCAAGGATACACTCAACCTCCACATCAATTTTCATGCACATCCCTTCATCAAGTGGATTGTGCATAACACTTGTCATATTAAACTCAACTTTCTCATCTCCAATTCGTAGTACCAATTTACTATTATGCACATCCACCAATGCATGTGCAGTGTTGAGGAAGGGTCTGCCATAAATCAGTGGACAGTTCTTGTCCTCAGAGAAATCCAAAACCACAAAGTTAACTGGGAAGATGAACTTGTCAATCTTTACCAGGACATCCTCAACCACACCGAATGGTTTCTTAATAGTCAAGTCTGCTAACTGGAGAAGCATTAAAGTGGGCTTAACTTCACACAAACCTAGTTTTTGAAATGTAGATAAAGACATCAAGTTGATACTTGTGCCTAAATCATACAAGCATTTTGGAAACTCAGTTTCACCAATGAAATAAGGAATTGTAAAACTCCCCGGATCTTTTAGCTTCATCAGAAGATTCTTTGAGATTAGAGAGCTACAATTTGCCGTAAGCATAATTGTCTCTCCATCTTCCTACTTCATCTTTTTAGTAACAAGTTCCTTTAGAAACTTGGCATAATGTGGAACTTGATCTAGCATCTCTAGGATAGAGACACTAATTTTAACGTTTTTCATTTTCTCCATGAATCGTAGAAATTTTTCATCCATCCCAGACTATCTCTTTACCCTCTGAGGATAAGGAAAAATGGAGACCATTGGTGGTGGTGGTATGTAAACTTCTTCCTCCTCTGTAACTTCTTCTTGCGGGACCTTATCTTTCAGCACTTCACTTTCTTTGGCCTTCTCTTTGACTTTTTGAGAAGCTAATTCCTTGCCACTTCTTAAGGTAATTGCATTAACTTGGCCTCGAGGATTTGTCTCAGTAGAACTTGGGAGAGAGCTAGATGCTCTATGTGCATTTGTCTTTGCAATTTTCCCAAGTTGTACTTCCATGTTACGCATGGCAGTCACTTGACCTTTTAGAAATAGTTCTAAATTATTCTACCTTGCTTCCTGGGCAGCTAATGCCTTCAAGATTTGACTTTGGTTGTTGGATGATTCTCCCATTTGTTGGATGAACTTTTCAACCTTGTCAAATCTCTCCTCAAGTGCTACCATTCTTTCTCCTAAGAACCCTAGTGGTTGAAAACCAGGTGGTGGTCCTTGTTGCAAGACACGTAAAAGCAATCTTTTATCAGGAATGATTGCCATACAGTCATCATTGTTTCTCTCTTTCCATGAGAAGTTAGGGTGGTTTCTCCATCCAGGATTGTATATAGAGGAATATGGGTTATTTACCATTCAGTTTCCTCCTTGTCCTTGACCAGTTACAAAGTTGACCTACTCTGTAGATTGGCTCATCATTGCACATTGACTAATCTCGTGGCCAGTATTGCCACAGGCTTCGCAATGTTGTTGCAAAGAAATGGCATCAACTTTGTTTAGAGTCAAATCACGCAATTACTTTGCCATCAAGTCTATTTGTGTTTAAAAAGACAAGGAAGCATCAAGTTTAATTATTCCTCTTCTCTCGCTTCACTCAGTTACCTCCCTTAATTCTCTAATGGTTTGTTTTTTTCTCTCATTTGTGACTATCCTATTTGTTGCTGCCAACCCCTCCAGAATATGGTGGGCTTCACCCCTTTCCTTTCTCAAAAAATTTCTATTGGAAGCGGAGTCAATAGTTCCCATTGTTGTTGGTGACAGGCTAAAGTAAAAAGTCTTAAGAAGAGACTCCTAAGATAAACCATGGTGCGGGCATTTACGTTGCAGTTCCTTAAATCTCTCCCAAGTTTCACTCAAAGACTCTCCTTCATATTGTTCAAAGTTGGTGATCTCCTTAATGAGTTTATTAGTCTTTGAGTAGGGGAAATATTTGTCAAGGAAAGCATTTGCCAATTGCTCCCACGTGGTTATTGGAGTACCCTTAAGTTGCTTATACCACAGCTTAGCCTTATCCCTAAATGTATATGGCAATATTCTAATCTTAACAACATCATCAGACACTCCAGCATACTTAATGTTATCCGCTAATTCCATGAAGTTCCCCAGATGTTCATTGGGATCTTCATTAGGCAAACCATAGAACTGACCTGAAGCTTGGAGCATATGAATCACGGCTGGCTTAATTTCAAAGTGATTAGCTTCAACAGCTAGTCATTGGATTCTAGTTAACGCTCTAATGAGAGTGGTCTTCGGCATCGTGAAATACCTCCAACCACCGTCGCAATATAGTTTTATGAAGTAGGGTTGTCGATCCCACGAGGAATGATGTTGCGCCTTACTCTACTTACTTACTATGTTTTAGGAACTTGATTTGGATTGAATGGTTTGGTTTTGGTAAGTAACACACTAACAAGCACAAAATATCAACATAAGAACAACAACAAAACAAATATAAAGACAAGCAAATTAAACTAAAGTGGGTAAGATACCATCGATTACCTAAAAAAACTAAATGGTTCGTGGGGTTTATTAAGTTCATGTCATGATCTGGATGTTTCAAGGCAACTAATCTACACATTCGTGCTAGATTAGTCTAAATTGATCTTTACCTAGGATTAAATGAACTCAATGTGCTCTCGCCCCCACGAGTACTTTATCCTAACTAAACACCAACTATAAACATCACCCTTTGGATAATCCATCACCAAGGAGGAGTCCACATCTCATAAGGCAGCGGATCAAAAAGTCAAACTTTCGATCAAGTCTATCTCCTTTCAGTCTCAAGACTTGATTATGTTCAAAGACTTAGGTGGCCAATCTAGACAAAGCATTAAGTTTTTTAACAAGTACACAATCCATTTGATTTTTACCACCTTAAACCATTAGCTAAGTTTAGGATTTCAAATGATCACACCCACAAATATAAATTACTCACACATATTTACAAGAACAAACACAACAACATATATATATTACAAAGATAAAGCATAAACAAAGTAAGAAGTAAAAGAGTTCAAGAAAGGTTTACAAGTCTAAGCATAAGCTTGGTTTTGCCTCCTTCCTTTTCTTTCTCTTCTTTCTTCTCATTTTCTTTTGGCCTCTCTCCCCTCTCTTGCTCACGGCTGCCTCTCCTTCTAAGTCATGGAATGACTTCATTTCTTCCTAATACTTAACTTAATACAAACTTTTACTAAAGGAAATATAATACTCAAGTAAAATAAAAATCCTAACAACTAACTTAACCTTGTCTCCAACTTTCCTCATTTTTCCACACAAGAGTTAAGTTAGTTGTTGGCCAAAATATCAAGATGTTTGCCATTAAGTTTAATTGGATGCCATGGCCTAATTATGTCATTTTCACCTCTCAAATTGGGAGCCACGGATTTGGGCCAAGAAGCCCAAAGTTGGCCCAAATAAACCATCAAGTGTGACCCACTCGGACAGAATCGGCCCATGACATTAGATCAAGCGGTTTCCCAACTTAGACGACAAAACAGCAGACCCCCTTTTAATACGATGTAGATTCGGATGTCTTCTTTCTAATGCCGCTAACGGTGCCTCAATCCGACATTGTATGAAGAAGTTATGAATTGTTTCGTGAAAGAGGTCTAGCCCGGCGAACTACATGGTTAGCCTCGAAAATAATTGGTGCATTTGGTTTGTCAATGCCATTTTGCTCGCAACCTTGTCATCTTGATCGTGCATCGTCAAATTATCGTCCATGAAGCTCCTAAACACAAAGAAAATATAAGAAAAATGAAAGATCACGTAACAAGACCATAATGTACAATTACGAGACATAGACAAAGAAAACACACTAAAACAATTAATTACAATACTAAACCTGTACTAAAATGTACACAAATAATGAGTGTTTTTGACACTCATCACACCCCCACACTTGAATCTTTGCTTTTTCTCAAGAAAAACTCAAATGCGGACACAGACAAAATAAAAACAAACAAACAAAAATCACGATAAAAGAAAAACACACAAAAACGAAAAGACTTGGCATAAAGAATTCGTAAAATGACTCCCCTAAAAAATATCAGCTTAAGTGAAAAGAATATCCCTACATAGCTAGTTCATTAACTAAATCACAAAACGAACGAATCTATAGACACCTCTAACACTTAATTGTTTAAACTAATATTAACACTATGTAAAAAACAATAGAACGTTAATCTCTCAATGAATAGAAAGTTTAACTCACTTAATATATAAGTAGACAACTTCCTATCACTCGCATACTTAGTCAATATCTTTCAAGCATCCTACGTCCTACTCAGCAATGTCTAAATTCGTATGGTTGTTAATGATCAGGGGGTCTTTATATTAGGTTGTAATGGGAATTAAGGTAAAGGTGAGGTAAAAAGTTTGGATAGTGGTTAAACCACCCAATCCAAGGATGTGTTACAAAAGCAACTAGTCTCTCATCTATTCTAGACATCCTCACTTAAGCTCTCACCCACTTTCCCAATTTTCTATGACTCTGAAGCTCGAGGTTATGCCAAGAATTCATACTTTATTCTACACTTTCTTTCTGCTTTTTTTCTTTGTTTTTCTCTTTTTTTCTGTTCTTTTGTTTTCTTTCTCTTTTTTGTTATTTTCTAACACAATATTTACAACACACACATTTTTTTAACATAAACAAACTAAATAACTTAGCATGTTCTAGGCATAAACTTAGCTTCAACACTTGGCCACTCAATCTTTTTTACAATTTCCATAACTTAAACCATATACATGAAGCTACCAACTAAACCCAAACAATTCATCCTATGATCCTCGGATATGATGGTCAAAGGTAAGGAAGATCAGTCATTTAGGCTAAAAGTTGGTTACCTAGTCTATCATCAAGAAAAAGCTAGGCTCAAATTGGTTTAAAGCAATTGGAAATTATAGGATTTTGTCTCTAAAACTCTAGGCTCAAATGTCAAAGAAATGCCCCCGTCTTCCCACTAACTTCCACATAACTAAGACTATCACAAGTATTAGTAGGATACTTTAATCAACTGACTTAGTATGCACTTCATGAAGAGAATTGGAGACGGATGTCTCCTCCTTCGGCTCAATGTAGCTCACAAGGTTCACACATCAACCTTCTAGTCTAATCTAAAAAGTGAGACCACTAGTCTAAATAACTGAGTGTGAGGTTTCTACATATTCCTAAGCTTTGCACTCGAGTTAAATTCCTAACTAATAAGGTGATAATATTCTAACACAAGTTGAAAATTTTTGAAGGGGGTCAAATTTTAAAAAATTTATACCAAGTCTAAACCTAGACACACATATATAAACATATTAAACATAAAAAGGAAAATTCCTGAAGGGAACCCTCCCCCACACTTGAATGACACATTGTCCTCAAGCTATCTAAGATACTAATAAACACCTAATTACAAAAAGAATAACATATTTGAGATAGTTTTATCTTGATGATCTAGTACGTTAAGAAGCAGCAAGGAGATCGAACCCTGCAGAGCTCAAATCGGAACACTTCTGTACCGGATCACCAAAGATACGAATAAACTATCTCAATACATACATACTAACAAAATAAATAAACAAAAATATTAATTTACATGCATATATATAAAAACAAAATTAAACAAACAAACACACATGCATAAGAAATAAATAAAGAAAATAAAAAGACAAAGAAAAAAGGAGCTCCCTGGTCAATCGTCTTTTGGTGTGCCTGCTGCAGATTATTGTACCCCTGTGTTCTTCAAGCTAGGCTTGTTGTCTTGCCATAGTAAATGTCAAATATGGATAGAGCGTGCCCTGTCTTGCTAAATTTATAAACAAAAGACATTAAATCTAAACAAACACACACAAATAAAATGCAAACAAATTAACACACTTTATAATACAATCTATGCTAATTTTTTTAGTTTTTATTTACGCTGCGTTCCTGGAAAGCTTGAAAATCAGACGCCCCATTCTAATGGGTCACAAGTGTAACTTTGACTTTCACAAATCACATAACTCACTAATAGCATACCATGATGAACTACCTCTCCTTGCGACCCTTTTGGCTATAAGCCTAGTTGAGTCACCATGTAGTACCACGGTATTCACAACTCGTGAGGAGTGCTATTTTTGCTATAGTCTCCATTGTGTTCTAACTTTTCATACCTAGGTTAATACCCAATATAAATTGTTGAGCACAACAATCATATAGGAGTAACTTCTTATCTCTCATCAATCGCAAAAATGCAGACATCTGCCAAGCAACCAACTGGTCAATAGCACTCACATTAATCATAGGATTGAGAGATTTCAAAATCTCACCCAAGTTTAACCAATCCCAACCAAGAGTGAAAGGTTGTTCAACATTCTGGTAGGGTATTTTTCCATCACATACCATCTCCAATAGTAAAGGTTTAGCAAACCTTTTTGGATCTTGAAGTCGAGGTAAAATATTGTGGCAGATAACACTAGACTCTTCCTTAGATATGGCTTCCTCTTTTTCCTCCAAATCTTTAATATTCGCCAAATCTATGGTTGAGCAAGATTTATGCACAAAGAAATTAGCACTAGTAATAGGCTCATCAGCTTCTTTTTTAGTGCTCTCTTCAAACCCAATCTCTTTCTCCTTTTCCTCTCTCTTTTCATCCACTTTTGGAAGTGCGTTGGCATGAATAAACACACTCGTTGGAGTTTCTTGGTACCAATCCTCTGTTTCAAAATCCCACAAATGCCCCTTGTTCTTTATACTATATAAATCTTCTAGGAATGACGTTGGATAGATGTATGATTGTTGAGGAACATATGAAGGTTCCTCAACTTTCAAGTCCATTTGCTTATCATCATCCTCCACTTGCACATCATTATTTCCCCCCTAAATGATAGATTGACTCAAATGGTTCAATGAAGATGGCATCTTTTGTATGTGCACTAGTGCAAATATCATCTGAGTGAGCTTGCACTCTCTCAGAAGTTTGACTTGGCGTACACAATTTCTCAAACTCATTGAGTAGTATATCATTGCCATTTTCAAACATCTTATCCATTCTTGCTTCCATTGAGTCTAATCTATCTTCAAGAGTATCGGACCTAAGAGGTTGTACTTCTTTTTTGCACCATGAGGAATAAGTATTTCTGCTCCATGTTGGAATACGAATGGTGTCATGTTGCCCCTCATCGTAATGCTCAAAATTCTCATAATCTGAGGGTGCTCCATGGCGGGTAGGGAACCAGTATTCTTTACATTGACTTTTCTCATATCCCTCACATCTGCACCACTCACAAGTTCATGTGTGTCCAAAGCTGAGCTTGGGTGAGATTGAGTTTTCTTTGATTCGCTTCCACCAGTTCATGTGTGTCCTCAACTTCGTCGTTAAAAAATGATCTTTGAATTCCATTGTACCAATTGTAATCAAAGGAATTCATCCTTTCTTGTTGTAGTCTTTCTTGACTTAGCCTCTCTTGTTGCAATTTTTCTCGTCGCAATGTCCTTTCCAAGTGTGCTACATCCACTTTACTTTCCAAAGAAAAGTTGGTGGTTGAGCGCATTTTGGGCATGCGACTTAGAAAATTTATAACTTTTTCGTCTGATCTCCTATTTAGTCAAGGTCAGCGGCAAATGAAAGAAGACTTCCAATGCTACAACTTTGACTAAGGAAATTTTTCTCAGTTTGGATTTTCACTATTCAAATAGTGAAAATACGAGGCTAATCATATTCTACATTTTGGCAAGACTCGTCCAAAAATCGTATTTTGCTCATACAACTTCAAAATACGATATCTTTTTCATTCAAACTCCTTTTTTTATGAGGTTAATGGCTATGGAAAGAAGAATTCCCAAACTACAACTTCACCTTGACTTGTTTTAAAAAATTCGGACTTAAAGACCTCCAAAAAATGCGAGCTGGCCAAAATTTGCCGAGCAAGTTTTTCACAAGAATTGTCAGAAATGATGATATGAATCTCAGCGGAAAGATTCAATAAACGGACCTATGCTACTTTAGGGTGGAAATCAGATCACAACTCAATCAAACTCCGCAAGAACTAGGCACGAAAAGAACCTAACCCTTAGCAAGAATCCTATGAACCACGACCTAAAAGTCGAATCACGCCACAAACGGGGATGGACAAACCGTTTGATAAGTGAAAATAAAGTTCTATGCTAAGCGACACACAAGCTCAAGCAAGAACACACAAGAGTATCAACTCTCTCATCATAGCTGAATGCTAAGTATATAAATATCAATAATGGTCTGAATAAAATATGAGACATAGGACCCTATATATAGGATTAGGGTTCCCACGAATTTCCTAAGCAAAACTCTCCTAAACAAGCCAAACATGCGGCTGGAATAGAACTCCTACTTCTGGTCGAATTACTTGCTCCTAAAGCAAAGGGATTCTGACCTCTTATTGAACTAAAACTCCTAAATAGAATGAAAGACTAAATAAGGTAGAAGTCTCCTTGAAGTAGACATCCTAAACAAGGCTGAATGAGCATCCCTACTTTTTAGGAGTGGGCATATCTTCCAATTCAGCTTCCAAAATGTATCCCTACTTTTTAGGAGTGGGCATATCTTCCAAATCAGCTTGCAAAACGTGCATGGGCTTTGCATGGGCCATGCACACGTCCTCCTTGAGCTTGTTTGCATCAACTTGAGTCCAAAAGCTTTGAATAAATCCATTGAGTTCAGATTGAAGCTTCTTGGCTCTTGCTCTTGTAATCGGCCCAACTGGTACTTGCATTGCTCCTTGCTCGTTGTTGGATGGCCTCACATCATTCCCCCTCTCTTGAAAAGGATTTGCCCTCAAATCTTCACCTGCATCAAAAGGACTTAAGTCAGCAAC
>SOPF01028093.1:270949-339226 GCA_012979155.1 Hypericum perforatum | reverse complement strand
ATAAGGTAGAAGTCTCCTTGAAGTAGACATCCTAAACAAGGCTGAATAAGCATCCCTACTTTTTAGGAGTGGGCATATCTTCCAATTCAGCTTCCAAAACGTATCCCTACTTTTTAGGAGTGGGCATATCTTCCAAATCAGCTTGCAAAACGTGCATGGGCTTTGCATGGGCCATGCACACGTCCTCCTTGAGCTTGTTTGCATTAACTTGAGTCCAAAAGCTTTGAATAAATCCATTGAGTTCAGATTGAAGCTTCTTGGCTCTTGCTCTTGTACTCGGCCCAACTGGTACTTGCATTGCTCCTTGCTCGTTGTTGGATGGCCTCACATCAAATGACCTTTGTGTGTTCAAAATGCGATAACTTTTTCATCCGATCTCCTATTTAGGCAAACTTAGCGGCTATGGAAAGATGACTTCCATGTCCACAAAGTTGTCTTTTGCTTTTACAAATTCGGAAGTTTTGACCCTCGAAAAAATAAAATGCGAACCTAAAATTTCTTGGCAAGAATTTTCGTGCAAGTTTTTCGCAAGATTCGTCAGATTTGACCTTTGTGACTTGTAAATGCGATTACCTTTTCGTCCGAACTCCAATTAGGGTGAAGTCAACGGCAAATGAAAGAAGACTTCCAAATGCACAATTTCATCACAGCATGCTTTTTTCCAATTCGGATTCTAAGATGGCCAAAAAATTAAAATCCACGAGTGGCAGTAGCTAAAAACATTTTTTTGACGAGTTTGCAAGAAGTTTTCCTAGTTAACAAAAGTTCCTAATCCAAGTTCGTAAGCTAAGATTTAGCTTCGAAACTCAATCCCTGGCAACGGTGCCAATTGATGAGAGTGGTCTTCAGCATCGTGAAACATCTCCAACCACTATCGCAATATAGTTTTATGAAGTAGGATTGTCGATCCCACGAGGAATGAGGTTGCACCTTACTTGGCTTACTTACTATGTTTTAGGAACTTGATTTGGATTGAATAGTTTTGTTTTGGTAAGTAACACACTAACAAGCATAAAATATCAACACAAGAACAACAACAAAACAAATATAAAGACAAGCAAATTAAACTAAAGTGGGTAAGATACCATCGATTACCTAAACAAACTAAATGGTTCGTGGGGTTTATTAAGTTCGTGTCATGATCCGGATGTTTCAAGGCAACTAATCTACACTTTCGTGCTAGATTAGTCTAAATTGATCTTTACCTAGGATTAAGTGAACTTGATGTGCTCTCGCCCCCGCGAGTCACTTAATGCTAACTAAACACCAACTATAAACATCACCCTTTGGATAATCCATCACCAAGGAGGAGTCCACATCTCACAAGGCATCGGATCAACAAGTTAAATGTTCGATCAAGTCTATCTCCTTTCGGTCTCAAGACTTGATTATGTTCGAAGACTTAGGTGGCCAATCTAGACTAAGCATTAAGTTTTTTAACAAGTATACAATCCATTTGATTTTTACCACCTTAAACCATTAGCTAAGTTTAAGATTTCAAATGATCACACCCACAAATATAAATTACTCACACATATTTACAAGAACAAACACAACAACATATATATATATTACAAAGATAAAGCATAAGAAGAGTAAGAAGTAAAAGAAATCAAGAAAGGTTTACAAGTCCAAGCATAAGCTTGGTTTTGCCTCCTTCATTTTCTTTCTCTTCTTTCTTCTCATTTGCTTTTGGCCTCTCTCCCCTCTCTTGCTCACGGTTGCCTCTCCTTCTAAGTCATGGAATGACTTCATTTCTTCCTAATAATTAACTTAATACAAACTTTTACTAAAGGAAATATAATACTTTTACTAAAGGAAATATAATACTAACTTAACCTTGTCTCCAACTTTCCTCATTTTTCCACACAAGAGTTAAGTTAGTCGTTGGCCAAAATATCAAGATGTTTGCCATTAAGTTTGGATGGATGCCATGGCCTAATTATGTCATTTTCACCTCTCAAATTGGCAGCCACGAATTTGGGCCAAGAAGCCCAAAGTTGGCCCAAATAAACCATCAAGTTTGGCCCACTCAGACAAAATCGGCCCATGACATTGGATCAAGCGGTTGCCCAACTTAGATGACGAATCAGCTGACGCCCTTTTGATCAAATGTAGATTCTGATGTCTTCGTTCCAACAACACCGATGGTGCCTCAATCCCGCATTGTATGAGGAAGTTATGAATTGTTTTGTGAAAGAGGTCTGGCCCGGCGAACTACATGGTTAGCCTCGGAAATAATTGGTGCATTTGGTTTGTCAATGCCATTTTGCTCGCAACCTTGTCATCTTGATCGTGCATCGTCAAATTATCATCCATGAAGCTCCTAAACACAAAAAAATATAAGAAAAATGAAAGATCACGTAACAAGACCATAATGTACAATTACGAGACATAGACAAAGAAAACACACAAACAATTAATTACAACACTAAACCTATACTAAAATGTACACAAATAATGAGTGTTTTTGACACTCATCACGCTCCTTCGTATGTTGGTTTTCCATGGTCCATTAAAGAAGGTCGAGGACCAGGTACTCTATTCCCTTGACCTTCATGCCTTTAATCCATTCTCTCTTTTTCTCGTCTCTCCCTATGCAATAACCTCTGTAACTGCTTTATTTCTTCTTCAATCTCCAATGGAGAAATATTGGTTGAATGGGTTAAGGGCATTCATGTAACTTGTCAAGCATGACAAGTCACTTGAGCAAAAAGTAAAAAAATAAAGAAAAATAAAAATAAAAATATATTTATCCTAATCCGAGTTCGTAAACTGAATTGAGAGTCTAAATTCTCAATCCCCGGCAATGGCACCAATTGAGCATGACCTGCCTGTGAGCGGCTAGCTACTTATGCCATTCCACTTGCTATTTTTTTCTATCTTGATTCTACCTAGGAAAGGATGATCGGTCATTTGTTCAAGGGGTAAATCTGGCGTACGTCGAGACCTTGGGTGTGCACCAACTTTCTCTTTCTGGCATACGTCGGACAAGGTTGGTGTGTGCCAACCTTAAACCAAAATCAACCTCGAGCACACGCCAACTACACCAGGCATGCACAATTTTCTTTTAAATGAACAACCTAGCGTGTGCCAATTCAGCACAAATTTGCAGCAGATAGATTGTAATAAGAGTAAGTAAGGTTGTCGAACCACAGGGATTGAGTTGTTAGGCCTACTCTAAGGTTTACTTACTTAACAAGGATCAAATTATTAAGTTTGTTGTTGAACTCAAGTGATCTAAAGTCTTAAACATCAAGCATCAATAACATATGAACAAGCACTTAGTTTTTGTCAGAAAAAAGATTATCAACAACTAAAAAGCTAAAAGTGAGCTTAGTACCTTAAAAGCCAATATAACCAAGTGATTCAGGGGGTATACGAAGCATGTGACATGGTATGAGTGTTTCCTAGGCAATCAATCTACACTTTCGTGCAAGATTTTTGTCCCTTAACCAAGCTTAAAAGGTTAGATATGTTCTTTCGACCCCACCAACCAACTAAACTCGGTCAAGAACCAACTATGCATATCACTCAAAGCACAATCAATAACTAAAGAAGAATTCTCTTCTATCAAAGCCACAGATCATCAAACTAACATTTTTATCAAACTTATCTTCTTTCGGTCTCAAGATTTGACTAAGTACAATAACTTGGTGATCAAACAAGTCAAAGCATGGCATAAAGCTTGTTAATAAGAACATGTTCCTACACATATTAACACCTCTAAACTGTGGCTACATACAAGGCAATAAGGCACAAAACTCACAGCAAACTACTCACACATATTTATATAAACACAAAGCATCTTTATTTACAGATGGAAGAGCAAAGGTAAGAAAGCTTATCAAAGTCCTTCAAGCTTTCTTGCCTTTACCTCCAAGTCCAAGAACAGAGAGAGAGTGTTTGGTTTTTGTCTATTTTGTGCCTCTCTCCTAACTAACTTGGCTCTCTTTGCCTTACAAAGCCAACCTTGTCAAATCTCCACTTTGTTTGTCTAACACTCAACTTTTATTTTACTTCTGTTAGTCTGGTCTGGCGTATGCTAGATGCACTTGGTGTGCGCCAGCCTTCACAATTTTCCTTCTCCGAGTGCAAATGGTCTTCTGCATGAATTATCGTCTGAGTAACAGCTACTTGGCATGGGCTATGTAGGCTTGGCATGCGCCAGCTTCCTGTTCTTTGTATTCTTTAGCTTTGCGACTTCCTTCTTGTCCTAGACTTCGTATGTCTGCTCGATTGTCCTCCACTTCTCCTCGAATATGCTCCTTAAAATAAGCAAACACAAAGAAAAATGATAAACTCAACATAAACACACAATGAACAAAAACTAACACTATGACAACTAAAATGCAACTAAATCAACCTAAAACACTAAGAACGATCTACTAAATTGACATGAATAATGAGTGTTTTTGACACTCATCACTTCTCAAAAAGTCAAAGAGAAGGCTAAGGAAAGTGATGTGGAATGTCCAGAAAAAGATAAGGAGGAAGAAGTGCTGAAAGATAAGATCCCACAAGAAGAAGTTGCGAAGGAGGAAGAAGTTTATGTACCACCACCACCAACGGTCCCCATTTTTCCTTATCCTCAGAGGGTAAACAGAAAGTCTAGGATGGATGAAAAATTTCTACGATTCATGGAGAAAATAAAAAACGTTCAAATTAGTGTCTCTTTCCTAGAGATGCTAGATCAAGTTCCACACTATGCCAAATTTCTAAAGGAACTTGTCACTAAGAAGAGGAAGTGGGAAGATGGAGAGACAATTACAGTTATGGCAAATTGTAGCTCTCTAATCTCAAAGAATCTTCTAATGAAGCTAAAAGATCCGAGGAGTTTTACAATTCCTTATTTCATTGGTGAAACCGAGTTTCCAAAATGCTTGTATGATTTAGGCACAAGTATCAACTTGATGTCTTTATCTACATTTCAAAAACTAGGTTTGTGTGAAGTTAAGCCAACTTCAATGCTTCTCTAGTTAGTAGACCAAATTATTAAGAAACCATTCGGTGTGGTTGAGGATGTCCTGGTAAAGATTGACAAGTTCATTTTCCCAGTTGACTTTGTGGTTCTGGATTTCTCTGAGGACAAGAATTGTCCACTAATTTATGGCAGACCCTTCCTCAACACCGCACATACATTGGTGGATGTGCATAATGGTAAATTGGTACTATGAATTGGAGACGAGAAGGTTAAGTTTAATATGACAAGTGTTATGTGCCATCCACTTGATGAAGGGATGTGCATGAAAATTGATGTGGTGGTTGAGTGTATCCTCGAGTTTTGCAAGGAAAATATCTCTAGTATTGAGGATAAAGAACTAGAGAAACAAGAAGATAAGGATATTGTGGAAGAAGTAAAGGAGAAAATTGATAAGAAGGATTTACTTGAGGAGCTCAAAATTCATTTGAAATATTGTACTCCACCCTCAATTGTGAAAGCTCCTTCCTTAGAACTGAAAGAGCTATCCTTGCATCTGAGATATACATTCTTAATAGATGGAGAGAGATTACCGATTATTATACCGAACAAGCTCACTAAGGAGGAAGAAGAGAAAGTGCTCACAGTTGTGAACAAATGGATTAAGGCCATGGCTTTGCAAATATCCGATATTAAGGGGATAAACCCAGAAATTGTGATGCACCATATTCACATGGAGGATGGAGCGAGGCTGAGGGTAGACCAACAAAGGAGACTTAACCCTAACATAAAGGAAGTAGTTAAGAAGGAAGTGATAAAACTCTTCGAAGCTGGCATTATTTATCCGATTTCAGATAGTGAATGGGTAAGCCCTATACATTGTGTTCCCAAGAATGGGGGAATGACTATTGTTATCAACGAGGAAGGGGAGCTCATTCCAACAAGAACGGTGATCGGATGGAGAGTGTGCATTGATTATCGTAAATTAAATGATATCACAAGATTGTAAGGTATTCTTATTATTGCTTTTTGGATGGGTACTCTTGGTACAACCAAATTGCAATATACCCTAGAGATCAAGAGAAGACGTCTTTCACCTATCCCTTTGGTATTTTTGCATATCGCAGAATGCCTTTTGGATTAAGTTGTGCCCCAACAACGTTCCAATGTTATATGGAGTCTATCTTGTGGGAGATGAACGAGAAGATTATGGAAATCTTCATGGATGACTTCTCTATTTTCGAAGACTCATTTGATCATTGTCTTGACAACTTAGACAAAGTATTGAAAAGATGTGAGGAAAAGAACCTTGTACTCAATTGGGAAAAGTGCCATTTTATGGTAGATGAAGGGATAGTCCTAGGGCACAACATTTTTACAGCTGGTATGGAAGTAGATAGAGCTAAGACAGAGGCAATAGAGAAAATAGATGCACCAACCATAGTTAAAGGAGTTAGAGCATTTCTGGGTCATGCCGGATTTTATAGAAGATTCATCAAGAACTTCTCTCTAATTGCTAAGCCTCTAACAAATTTGCTGGTTAAGGATGTATCCTTCAACTTTAATGAACACTTCCTTAAGGCATTTAATGCTCTCAAGAAAGCTTTTATCACAGCTCTAATGATTTCATCACCGGACTAGAAGCTTCCATTCGAAATGATGTGTGGTGCAAGTGATATCGCTTTGGATTGTGTGTTACAAAAGATAGAGTAGAAACTCCATGTCATTTACTATGCTAGTAGAGTACTGGCAGGAGCTCAACTCAATTATACAACCACAAAGAAGGAAATGCTTGTGGTTGTTTACGCTTATGACAAATTCAAACTGTACTTGCTTGGTTCAAAAGTTATAATTTATACTGATCATAAAGCTTTGAGATATCTTTTCCCAAAACAAGATATGAAACCTCGCTTGATACGCTGCATTTTACAACTCCAAGAATTTGACTCCATTAAGGACAAGAAAGGAGCAGAAAATGTTGTCACAGGTCATCTCTCTAGGCTAGAGAAAAGCGACAGTATGGAGATTGAAGAGAATATTCAAGAAGACTTTCCGGATGAAACTCTATAACTATGAGTAGAGTAGAAGCTCCCTGGTATACAGATTATGCCAACTTTTTAGTTGGAGCAATTATTCCTACAGATATAAGTTATTCCCAAAGGAAGAAATTTCTTCAGGATGTTCGGATGTATGTATGGGATGATCTTTACCTCTTTAAGAGGTGCAATGATGTAGTTCTTAGGCGTTGCATTGCTAGTTGGGAAGTAGCAAATATTTTAGAGCAATGCCATAATGCACCTTAATCAGGTCATTATGGAGCTACGAGGACCACATCTCGAGTCTTTGAATGCAGATTCTATTGGCCTTTCATCTTCAATGATGCACATAGTTATGTTGAGCAGTGTGACCATTGCCAAAAAATGGAAAATATCTCAAAGAGGAATGAGATGCCACTATCTGGAATTTTAGAGATTGAGCTCTTTGACATTTGGGGATTGGACTTCATAGGTCCTTTCCCAACATCACATGGCAATAAGTATATCTTGGTAGGAGTTGACTATGTTTCAAAGTGGGTAGAAGCTGTGGCGTCACCAACAAATGATGCTAGAGTAGTTATCTAATTTCTTAAGAAGCTCTTATCGAGATTTGGAGTGCCACGAGCGATAATTAGCGATGGTGGGTCATATTTCTGTAACAAGCAATTTGAAGTCCAGCTAACGAGATATGGAGTAATGCACAAGGTGGCAACACGTTATCATCCCCAAACTAGCGGATAGGTTGAGCTATCAAATCAAGAGCTCAAGAAAATCTTGGAAAAGATGGTCAGAATAGCAAGGAAGGATTGGTCGAACAAGCTCGATGATGCCTTATAGGCTTATCGAATGGCATTCAGAATACCAATAGGAATGTCGCCTTATAGGCTTGTTTATGGCAAAGTATGCCATCTTCTAGTGGAGCTAGAGCATCGTGCATTTTGGGCAATTAAGACCCTTAATTACGATTACAAAAAAGCCGGAGAGTGCAGAATTCTCCAACTTGAAGAGTTGGATGAAATTCGTGACTTGGCATTCAAGAGCACGAGACTCTACAAGGAAAGGACCAAGAAGAGACATGATGCCCATATCATCAATAAGGATTTCAAGGAGGGGCAGCATGTTCTTCTCTATAACTCGCGACTAAGACTTTTCCCTGGGAAGTTCAAATCCAAGTGGAACGGCCCGTACCAAATTGTCAAAGTGTTTCCTTTTGGAGCACTGGATTTGCAAGATAGCAAAGGGGTAGTCTTTAGAGTCAACAACTAATGATGCAAAATTTACATTGGAGGGGGCAACATTAATCGAGATGCGGAGGTGCAATCGGTTTATATGCTATCCAGTGCTTGAATATTTGGAACAAAGTAAGGCTCTTTTACCTGTAGAGAATAAAGAACAGGATTTTTTGCGCTAAGTATATTTGTCTAGTTAGTGTGTTAATTTCTAGGAATATTCTGATAGACTTCTGTCTCATCATTCTCCGTCGAGCACAAGAGACCTTGAGAGGAGGATGAAGAGATTCGAATTTTGTCCTAGTGCAGGAAGTTAGAACACGACAGAGACTGTAGCAAGAATAGCACTAACTCGTAGATGGAGCATATCGTGTTACTATAAGAGGACCCTATTAGGTTTAAAGCCAAAAAGGCCTCAAGGAAAGGTAGTTCATCATGGTATGCCATTAGCAAGTTATGTGAATTGCAAAAGTTGAAGTTGCACCTATGATCCATGTAGATAGGGCGTCTGGTTTAAGCTTTCCAGGAACGCAACATAAATAAAAGCCAAAAAAATTAGATTAGCATTTCATTTCTTAAGTTTTATGCATTTAGTTTAAGTGTTTGTATAGTTAGTGTGTAGGTTTTTGAGTTTAGTACATAGTAGGCACACGCCGTATAAACTGGTGTACGCTAGGTATGCAAAAATAGAGGAATTGGCGCATGCCAAGTAAAGCTGGCGCACGCCAATTCCAGAAGTCTAGCGTACGCCAGTGCACTTGGTGTACGCCAAGTTTAGGTAGAATCGACTATAAAGCTCTCGGGCATGCATCATTCATCACAAAATTTCAAAACTAACAATCTCCCACCACAAAAAACTTCAAATCCGATTGAGCCCAATCATTCCCAACCAATTACCCACATTATCCAACACCCGAAACACCTTTCTCGATGGCGGATGATGTAGGATCTAGCCGGATTTGTCGCGGTGACCAGAAAAAGTGCGCACGGAACCCTTCTCCTTCTTCACTGGCTTCTCCACTTCAAGATATGCGTGACTGCTATGACGCTCCCTTCGCAATCTTTCACGATTGGGAGGGAGAGAGGTATCAAAAGTTCTCGACCCTTATGACGCTTTGTCATTTCGAAATTGTTTGGAATGACATGAAGATTTTAGGTGTTGATAATAGTTTGCTATTAGCTGTTAAGAAATTGGGTTGGAAATACTTTGCGAACATGAGTGTTTCGGCAAGTCTAGGTCTTCATTCACAGCACGTATCTTTGATACTGATTTGAGTATGGATGAAACCGCTTTTAATAAACTCTTCTGCCTTAAGTTGGGAGTAGGGAATCTGGACTTCTCACCTACGAGTCAGGCCCATAGGGCTTGGCAAGAGATTACGGAGTTTGAGAGGTACGAGTCAGGGAGGGCGCCTAATGTGCTGATTAGAGAACCATATTTAGGCATCCTCCATTGCTTTATGACTCTTACCTTTAGTGGTCAATGGGAAAAGTCAAAAGTGTTTCAATCTCAGCTCTATGCCATAGACTGCATGCCCCATGATATACGTTTCAGTATATTTGCTATGGTGATTGATTGCTTTGCACGTTCGATTAGTGATAGGGAACCTAGGTATCTGTACTTACATCATATTGTTTCTCACATTGCATGTCACTTTTTCCTTGAGCAATTTACATAGTTCCAAGGAATAGCGGTGGACCTAGTGCTACTCAACATCGAGAAGCTCCACTTGAGCAAGCTGATCAAGAGGACGATGACTGACGAAGAGGAGATCATTGAGTACAAGCCCTAGGAGGAGAGACAGGCAGTCCAGATTTACCTTGGGGCACCAGGACAGATGCGAGCACATAGAAAGGAGGAATAAGAGCAGCAGAATCTAGCTCATCACAATGAGGCCAAACCGAGCTATCGGGCACCTGACCCACAGGTAGAGATGGATTATTTACATGACCAGTTTGCTGCAATACAGATATAACTACATGGTCACAAAGAGCAGCCTCATGGATATGGCGTGCAATTACAAGACTACGTAGTTAGCAACGCGACCGGACGGGACTGCCAATACGACTACAATGCTCATTTAGAGGCCGAGCTTAGAGCTCAGAGAGAGGAGTAGAGGGCATTCTACGCTAAACACAGAGCTCACATGGCATTCCAGCAAGATCATTATGAGCAGCGAGCGTACGCTGAGTGGATGCGCACCTAGGCAGCTTCGTATTCCTACCACCACTTTCTTCAGCTTCTAATGATTGATAGGGAGCTCTTTTTTACTTTTTACCTTTTTATTTTTCCTTGTTTATTTGCTTGGTTTGTTTACTTTTATGTATTTTGACTCTGTTTTTTAGTTTGTGTGTTTGTTACTCATTTAATGATTGTGTTATGCTACTGTAAGGTGATCCTATTAGGCTTAAAGCCAAAAAGGTCACAAGAAGGTAGTCTACATAATGAGTCATTAGTGAGTTAATGTTTTGCATGTTTGTGTGTGTGTTTTGAGATTAGTTTTTCATATCTTTGGTGACTTGGTACGAAAGTTTTCCCATTTTGAGCTCTTCAAGGTTCAATTTCCCTAATGCTTCTTAACGTACTAGGTCATCGAGATAAAACTGTCTCAACTTTGTTTTATTTGTTTGATTAGATGTTTATTAGTATCTTAGACACCTTAAGAACAATGTGTTGCTCAAGTGTGGGGGAGGGTTCCTTCTAGGAATCTTCCTTTTAGGTTGTTTAATATGTTAGCATGTTAATACATTTTGTATAGGTTTAGACTTGGCATGAATTTTTTAAAAATTTGATCCCCCTCAAAAATTTTCAGCTTGTGTTAGAATTTTATCATTTTCTTAGTTAGGAATTTAATTCGAGCACAAAGCTTAGGAATTGGTAGAAATCTCGCACTCTGTTCTTTAGATTAGTGGTTTCACTATGTAGACTAGACTAGAGGGTTGATGAGTGAACCTTGTGAGTATTTGAGCCGATGGAAGAGACACCCGTCTCTATATTTTTCATGAGGTGCATGCTAAGTCAGTTGATCAAGGTATCCTACTAGTACTTATCGTAGTCTAGGTTACGTGGAAGTTAGTGAAAAGATGGGGGTATTCTTTGACATTAAGCCTAGAGCCTTAGAGATAAAATCCATTATATATCCGTTGTTTAAACCCATTGAGCCTAACCTTTTCTTGATTTTAGATTAGGAAGCCGACTGCAAACCATATTATCCATCTTCCCTACCTTTGATCATCCAATTCGAGGATTTATAAGTTTGCCTATGTATTGGGTTTAGTTGGTAGCTTTGGTTTATTTTAGGTTATGTTCGCTGGGATGTTGTAGTTATGGCCATGTTAGAAGCTAAGTCTTTGCCTATAACGTGCTAAGTATGTAAGTATGTAAAGTTTTTGAATGTTCTATATAAAGAAAAAGAGAAAAAGAAAAAAGAAAAAAAGAAGAAAAAGGAAAAGAAAAAGAATATGTATTTGAATAAGGCCTGCTTTCTAGTAATGACTCATGCTTCTCGGTCTTAGGAAATTGGGATACTTGGGTAGTGTGTTTATTTATGTTATATATGTGAGGATGTTTAGATTAGATGAGTGATTAGTTGCATTTGTGACATGTCCTTGGATTGGGTGGTTTAGCCACTATCCACATATTATCCCTCACCTGTAACCTCAGCCCCATTACAACCTAATGAAAAGACCCCCCGATCATTAGTAACTATTGCAACTTTTAGATAATGCTGAGTAGGATGTAGGATGCTTTGAGTATATTGACCTATATGCGAGTGAGAGAAAGTTGACTACATTGATCATATGAGTGAAACACTTGTCTATCCTTGTGAGGTCAACCTTCAAGTGTCTTTTATGTAGAGTTAACACTTGTTTAAACAACTGAGTGCTGAGATGCCTACTAGTTTGTTGTGCTTTGTGTTATGAATTGATGAACTAACTTAGGTTATGATTTGATTGTGATGCGAGTTGATGTTTTTAAGGGAAGTTAAGTGTTGATCCATTCATGCCATGTCTTTACCTTGTTTTGTGTTTGTTTGTTCTTATTTGATTTTTGTTTAGGTTGTCCGCATTTTGAGTTTTGCTTGGGGCCAAGCAAAGATTCAAGTGTGGGGGTATGATGAGTTTCAAAAACACTCATTATTTGTGTCATTTTAGTAGATTGTTCTTAGTGTTTTAGGTTGATTTAGTTGCGTTTTAGTTATCATAGTGTTAGTTTTTGTTCATTGTGTGTTTATGTTAAGTTTATCGTTTTTTATTGTGTTTGCTTGTTTTTAGGAGCATATTTGAGGAGAAGTGGAGGACAATTGAGCGGACACGCAAAGTCTAGGACGAGAAGGAAGTTGCAAAGCCAAAGAATACAAAGAACAGGAAGTTGGCGCATGCCAAGCCTACATGGCACACGCCAAGTGGCCATTACTCGGACGACCATTCATGCAGACAACCATTTGCACTCAGAGAAGGAAAATTGTGAAGGCTGGCACATGCCATGTGCATCTGGCATACGCCAGACCAGACTGACAGAAATAAAATAAAAGGTGGGTGTTGGACAAACAAAGTGGAGATTTGACATGGTCGGCTTAGAGCTCTTGTGAAGGAAGGGGGACATCTTGGCTGACTCTTTTAGATATTTTAGGCTAGATATTTTAGTTAGATAAGTTAGATTATATATTTTATAACTATTTTATTAGTTTGTTAGTATATAGGCTAGTTTTGCTTTGTAAGGCAAAGAGAGCCAATTTAGTAAGGAGAGAGGCACAAAATAGACAAAAACTAAACACTCTCTCTCTCTGTTCTTGGACTTAGAGGTGAAGGCAAGAAAGCTTGAAGAACTTTGATAAGCTTTGTTACCTTTGCTCTTCCATTTGTAAATAAAGATGCTTTGTGTTTATATAAATATGTATGAGTAGTTTGTTGTGAGTTTTGTGCCTTATTGCCTTGTATGTAGCCACGGTTTAGAGGGGTTAATATGTGTAGGAACATGTTCTTATTAACGAGCTTTATGCCATGCTTTGACTTGTTTGATCACCAAGTTATTGTACTTAGTCAAATCTTGAGACCGAAAGGAGATAGGTTTGATAGAAATGTTAGTTTGATGATTTGTGGCTTTAATAGAAGATAAATCTTCCTTAGTTATTGATTGTGCTTTGAGTGATATACATAGTTGGTTCTTGACTGAGTTTAGTTGGTTGGTGTGGTTGAAAGAACATATCTAACCTTCTAAGCTTGGTTAAGGGTCAATTTAGATCTTTCTAGCGCAAAAGTGTAGATTGAATGCCTATGAAACACTCGTACAATGTCACATGCTTCATATACCCCCTGAATCACTTGGTTATATTGGCTTTTAAGGTACTTAGCTTGCTTTTAGCTTTTTAGTTGTTGATAATCAGTTTTGTGACAAAAACTATCTAAGTGCTTGTTCATATGCTCTTGATGCTTGATGTTTAAGATTTTAGATCACTTGAGTTCAACAACAAATTTCATAATCTGATCCTAGTTAAGTAAGTAAACCTTAGAGTAGGCCTAACAACTCAATCCTTGTAGTTCGACAACTTTACTTGCTCTTATTACAATCTGTCTACTGCAAATCTGTGTTGAATTGGCGCACACTAGCCATACTTGGCGCGTGCTAGGTTGTTTGTTCGAAAGCAAATCACGCACACCTTGTGTAGTTAGCATGCACCCAAAGTTGATTTTGGTTTAAGGTTGGTGCATGCTAACCTTGTCCAGCGTATGCTAGAAAGAGAAAGTTGGCGCACGCCCAAGGTCTCGGCGTATGCCAGACTGACCCCTCAAACAAACCATTGATCATCCTTTCCTAGGTAGAATCAAGATAGAACAAAACAGCGAATAGAATTGCACAAGTAGCTAGCAGCTCTCCGACAGGTCACATTCAACTTGCAATCTGTAACTTACAATATCATAGTTCTCATTCAATTTAATCAAGAACTCGATTAACTAGTCTTGTTGTAGAGCTGTCCTTGAAGATCTAATAGAGTCACAATCTGATGAACCTTTTCCCTATCAATATACTTGCACAACTCTATAGGTGTATACTGAATAAACTATTCACATAGAGTCCTAAAAGTTATGAAATAGTCATTTACTAACAATGCACCCTATTTCAGAGTGCAGAGTTGCATATGAAGTTAAGCTATCTGAATCGTATTACTAGATCCACACTATTCCTTTAGATCTAATCAAACCTCATAAGCAGTTTCCAAATCACTCACACTCTTAACTATTGAAGGTTCTAAAGAAGTTACAATCCAAGAAATTAACATATTATAGCAATCTTCCCATTCAAGATAGTTTATATCACTAACTTATGAAAAAGCTACTAATCCATTTACTAGATTCTATTTCTTCTTAGATCTCAAAGCTCTTTGCATAGCTTTACTCCAACTATGGTAATTCATATTGTTCAATAATGGTGTCAAGTGTAGAGGTAGATGCTCACTAAGATGTAAGAAATAAGGTGAAAATTTTCAAGCATTACTAAACACTTATCGATTATGAGTTGCAGCATGAGGAACTAGAGGTAATTGTGCATGATTGTTGCCTCTACAAGGTTGAGTCATTGCTATAAGAGCTTCCTTGAAGATCTCATTGTTTCCTGAAAGGCTCGCATGTGGTAGAGTGTGGCTCTTTCTTAAACGATTGTTAGTCTTAGTACCTCTTTTGGAGGAGATCTCTCTGGGATTGAGGGCAGTCTTATCTAGTACTCTACAACCAGTTGATCTCTAACCTTTTTCCTAAGATTTTTGGCACGGATTATCTGGTGTGGGCTTATGAAAACTTAGGTTTGTTCTTTAATATGAGCCTTTATACCTAAGCTCTCTCTAGGTTTTTGGACATCACCCTAAAAAAATAGCACATTTAGTGTCCATGTTGATAATGGGATGCTAGAGTCTAGAGCCATTAAGTGTAACTTTTTTGGTTATAAGCCTGGTGTCAAAGGTATCAAGTTATGGGATCCTGAAACCAAGAAGATGGTAATTAGCAGAAATGTTGTGTTTAATGAGACTCCTATAATTCATGTTGATGCTTCCTTTGATCCCCTTACTGATGTTTCTAATGAGATTGCACAAAAATCTATCATTGAGGTAGAGCACTATTGATAAAGAAGTTGCTAATATTCATGCACCTGTTGATGAGGGTTCCCCAATTTTGGTTCACACTCCTCTTTGGTCTATAGTGTCAGACAGACCTAGGAGAAATATAAGACCTCCTAAGAGGTATGAAGACGAAGCAAATTTTGTTTCCTTTGCTCTTAATATTGCAAAAGAGATTGAATAAGCCATTAAGCCCTCTACCTTTTTTGAGGCCATTGTTGATGATGATAGTAGTAAGTGGATTACTGATATGCATGATGAGATAGATTCACTTGATAAAATAGCATTTGGGATCTTGTTAGATTGCCTGCGGAGAAGAAACTTATCTGATGCAAGTGGATTTATAAGAGGAAGGAAGGCATATCTCCAAGTGATGAGACAAGGTACAAAGCAAGGCTGGTTGCTAAAGGTAACAACCAAATTCTAGGTATTGACTTCAATGAAGTCTTTCCCCCAATTGTGAAGTATAGTTCTATTCGCACTCTACTCAGCATAGTAGCTGCACAAGACTATGAGCTTTAGTAGTTAGATGTTAAAACAGCATTCTTGCATGGGGAGTTAGAGGAGGACATCTATATGGACCAACCTGAAGGTTTAATATTCCCTAAAAGGGAAGACTTTGTTTGCAAGTTGAAGAAGTCCTTATGAATTGAAACAATCTCTGAGACAATGGTATTAGAGGTTTGATACCTTTATGCTTTCTCAGAACTTAGGTATAATACCAAATACCGAACTAAAATTTTGGTATAATACCAAAAAATACCAAAAAATACCAAATTTTAGTGTTAAACAAAAAATACAAGTTGTTGACTTAGGGTTTTTCTGATCTCGCCAGATATGATAAGTTTTTGGCATTTCACATTGGTTGGAGAAGCATCACCATCGAAGAGGGGTGGGAATTGTCATCATCAAGGAAGGGAGGGTTCACGTCATATATTGTCATCGATGGGGTTGGGTGGGTGTTGTCTTGTTTTTGCTCAGATCTCAATTCTCGTAGTGTTGAAGCGATAGAGAGTCGAGAGGTAAGAGTTTAATTTTGCAATAGACTTAAAGCAACAGAGTTATAAGGCTCAAGGCCAATCTTAGGAGTGGGACAAAAGTCTCGATGCTTTGTGTTCTGTGAGTAAAATTTTTAATTGGTAAAATTACAATTTAGTATATTGATATATTTTGTATTACCAAAATAATTTTGGTATATCCTAAAATTATACAGAATACCAAATACCAAAATTTATTAAAATTTCCCAAATGCTTATACCGAATTAAATCCCAAATGTTTGTACCAAGATAACCCAACGAGCTTACTTATTAATACCAACACACTTCAAAAAGCGGATGAAAAGAATGAGGGAATAAAGGAAGGGAAAGAAGAGATTGGGGTTGAAGAGAGCACTAACGAAGAGGGTGAAGAACCTATGACTAGTGCTCCTTTCCTTTTGCATAACTCTAGCTCAACCAAGGATTTGGCAAATATTAAAGATTTGGAGAAAAAAGAAGAAGCCATACCTATGGAAGAGTCTAGTGTCATCTGTCACAATATTCCACCTCAACTTCAAGATCCAAGAAGGTTTGCTAAACCTTTAATCTTGGATATGGTAAGTGAAGGTAAAACACCCAGCCATAATGTTGAACAACCACCCACTCTTGGTTGGGACTGTTTAGTTTTGGGAGAGGATAAAACATCTCTCAATCTCACGATAAACATGAGTGCTATTGACTCTTTGGTTGATTGGCACATGTCTGCATTTTTGCGATTGATGGGGGATAAAAAGTTACTCCTATATGATTGTTGTGCTCATTAATTTGTATTGATGAGTACCTAGGAGTAGGAAGTTCAAACACGAAGGTGACTGTAGTAAAAATAGCACTAACTCACAAAAAGAGCGTACCGTGTTACTATATGGTGACTCTATTAAGCTTAAAGTTGAAAAGGCTGCAAGGAAACATGGTACGCCATTCGTGAGTTGTGTGAATTACAAAAGTCAAAGTTGCACCTGTGACCCATGAGAATGGGGCGTCTAGTTTTCAAGCTTTTCGGGAATGCAGCGTACATAAAAAATTATATTAGCATGTTTTGTTTCTTATATGTAATATTTTTGTTTGTGTGTTTATATCATAAGTGTGAAGTTTTGGTGATTTGTACATAGTTGGCGCACGCCAATTAACCTAGCGTACACCATGTCAAGCGATAATAGAAGGATGGCATATGCAAAGGTGATAGGCGTACGCCAGGTATGCAAAAGTGGAGAAGCTAGCACATGCCAATGGACCTGGCGTACACCAAGTTCAGGCAGATTCCAATATAAACCCCTCAGGCATGCACCATTCTTCATAAAAATCAAAACCCAATCCTTCCTGCTACCGAAAACTTGAAAGTTAAACGAGCCCAACCTCCCCCGACCATTTACCCATAATACATAAGGTCCAAAACATGATCTACAATGGCAAATGCTGAAGGATCTAGACACGGGCGCCGAAAGCTCCCAGCCAAACACCCACAGAGGAATTCACCACCAAATCCATATTCTCCACTCCCAAATATCTGTGACTGCTACAATGCTCCCATCGCAATCTTTCACGATTGGAAGGGAGAGAGATACCAAAGATTTTTTGATCTAGGGGTAGCTGATCAGTTGAGAGATGATTTGGAGATAATAGGTTGGAATTATTTTGCTGACCATGGCATAATGGCTAGGACAGAGCTCTCACTAGAGTTCTATGCCACAATGCAGGTTGCGCACAATAGATCTTCATTCAGTGTGCATTTATTTGACACTAGTTTTAGCATGAATGAACAAACATTCAATGATCTCTTTCAGCTTAAGTCTAGAGGATGTGCATTAGATTTTGAGCATGCTGATCTGGCCCATAGGGAATGGCAAGAAATTATGGGCTTTGATTGATACGAATCGGGGAAGGCACTTAGTGCCCTTATTAGGGAACCACATCTAGGCATCTTCCATCACTTTATGACTCTGACCTTCAGTGGTCAATTTGAGGAGTCTAAAATATTCTGCTTGCAGCTTTATGCCATTTATTACTTGCGTTATAAGGAGCCTTTTAGTATATTCACTATGGTCATACATTGTTTTGTACGTATGATTGAGGATAAACCAAAGAGTTTGTACTTGGGCCATATTATCTCCCCTATTGCACGTTATTTTTTCCCTGAGAAGTTTGCAGCTTTCAAAGGGACTACCATTGAGATGGTATCGCTTATTATCCAAAAGCTTCATTATAGCAAGCTGATCAAGAAGATGATCAGAGATGGAGAGGAGATAGTCGAGTATAAGCCCTGGGAGGAGAGGAAAGTAATCGAAGATCACCTTAAGGCGACTATGCCAATGCCTGAGCAGAGATAGTAGGGTCTCAGGCATCCAGACAAAGTAAGTCCCAACCATCATGACAAGGGACGTAGCCATCAGGCCTCAAGCCAATAGGTAGACCTGCACCACCTTTATGATCAGTTTTCCGAGATACAGGTGCAACTGTGAGACATTGCCATGACTCATATGGCAAATTAGGAGCGCCAATTTGAGTGGAATGCTCGTATGGAGGTGCAACAGAGAGTCTTGAGGGAGGAGTAGCAGGCGTAGTACGCGCAGATACAAGCGCACAGTGAGTGGATGTGCACTTGGGTAGAGAACTTCAGTGGCAGCTTCACATTCCCACCACCTCCTACAGATGATTGACACGGAGCTCCTTTTTCCTTTCTTTGTTTATTTTCTTTGTTTTTTGACTTTTGTTCTTTTGTTTATGTTTTGAATTTACATGATTGTAAATTATGTGTGTTTATTTGCATGTTTTAGATACCTTGAGGAAAAAGTGTCATTCAAATGTGGGGGAGGGTTCCTTCTAGGAATCTTCTTTTAATCTAGGTTGTTTAGTGTATCTAGATTGTTTAGGATTTTAGGTTGTCTTGTGTAGGTTAAGACTTGGCCTGAAAATTTTAAAAAATTTGACCCCCTCAAAAATTTTCAACTTGTGTTAGAATATTATCATACTCTTTGTTAGGGATTTAATTCGAGCACAAAGTCTAGGAATTGGTAGAAACCTCACACTCTGTTGTTTAGACTAGTGGTCTCACTATGTAGACTAGACTAGAGGGTTGATGATTGAACCTTGTGAGTATTTCAGCTGAAGGAAGAGACACCTGTCTTTATATTTTCATGAGGTACATACTAGAATCAGGTTATTGAGGTATCCTAATAGTACTTATCGTAGTCTAGGTTGTATGGAAATTAGTGAAATAATGGGGGCATTCTTTGACATTGAGCCTAGAGCATTCAGAGCCAAAATCTCTTATGTATCCATTGTTTTAACCTGTTGAGCTTAACCATTCTCTGAAAATATTATAAGTAAGCCAATTATAAGCCTTATATCAACCATCTTCCCTAGCTTTGGTCATCCGATTCAAAGGCACATAGGTTTGCACATGTTGGGGATGATCTATATTGGGTATAGTTGGTAGCTTAGACTTGATTTGGGTTATGTTATTGGGATTTTTGAGTTATATGGCCATTTTAGAAGTCAAGTTTTTGCTTAGAACATGCTAAGTTTGTTCAATTTATTTGAAGTTTGTGAATAAGTGAAAAAAAGGAGAAAGAAGTGAAAAAGAAAGTGAAGTTGAATAAAGAATGGTTACTAGGCAAAACTTGTGCTTCTCGGTCTTAGTTCATTAGTTTACTTGGGGAGTGTGCTTAATTTATCTTTTGTGAGGATGTTTAGATTAGATGAGTGATTAGTTGCATTTGTGACATGTCCTCGGATTAGGTGGTTTAGCTACCATCCAAATATTTTACCTCACCTTTACCTTAAGCCCTATTACAACCCGATGTAAAGTCCCCTCGATCATTAACAACCATTTCGACTTTTAAATAACATTGAGTAGGACATAGGATGCTTTAAGATATATTGACCTGTATGGGAGTGATAGGAAGTTGACCCACTTATCATATGAGTGAAACACTTTTATATCCTTGAGTGTTCAACCTTCTAGTGTCTTTTACATAGAGTTAACACCTATTTAAACAATTTAGTGTTGAGATGTCCACTAGTTCATTGTGCTTTGCATTTTGAATTGATGAACTAACTTAGTTTATGATGATATTTTAATGTAAGCTGGTGTTTCTTAGGAAAGTTAAGTTTTGCCAAGTCTTTACCTCGTTGTGTGTTTATCTTTTCTTATGTGATTTTTATTTTGGTTTAATCTGCATTTTGAGTTTTAATTGGGGACAAGCAAAGATTCAAGTGTGGGAGTGTGATGAGTGTGAAAAACACTCATTATTTGTGTTTATTTCGTAATAATGTTTTAGCATTTTTAGTTGATTTAGTTGAGTTCTAGTTGTCAATATGTTAGTTTTCGTTCTTTGTGCGTTTTATTATAGTGTATCATTTTGCATTGTGTTTTCTTGTTTTTAGGAGCTAATTTGAGGAGAAATGGAGGACGATCGAGCAAGAGCACAAAGGCATGGGCGAGAGGGAGGTCACGAAGGCAAGAAGTGCAAATCTATGTGACCTGGCGCATGCCAATCGAGCTGGCACATGCCAACTACCATGCAAGCCAATAGTCAGGCACGCGATTGACTAAGCACACACCATCCAAGCAAAAATGCAATGACCTAGCGTACGCTAATGCACATGGCGTACACTAGGGACAAGAGTGACATAATGCAAGTGGCTGAGTTGATGTTCAAAACAGATGGGAAATAAAGCTTCAACCAATTAATGCTTGTGATGATGATTTAGGCAAATATATAGGATGTTTTGTTAAGATATTTTTTTAAGATATTTTGTGAGGATATTTTGTTAAACATACTTTTTAGTATTTAGCTTTAGTATAAGTAGTACTTTTGTAACTAAGTAAAAGGTGGTAGATGTAAATATTATGTAAATATTATCTCTGCTGCCAAGGATGTGAGTTTTGAGGGAGGAGAGCTTGAAGAACTTTCCTAAGCTCTTTCACCTTTTTCTCTTTCATTTTGTTTAATATTAAGCATATTGCTCTTGTTTATGCTTTTGATGTTTATATCAAGCATGTGTGAGTACGATTCTGTGAGTTTGGTGCCTTGTTACCTTACGTGTAGCCATGGTTTTGAGGGGTGAAAATGTTTAGGAATATGTTCTTATTAACGTGCTTAATACCATGCTTTGACTTGCTTGACCACCAAGCCTTTGTACTTAGTCAAAACTTGAGACTGAAAAGAGATAGGATTGATAGAGAGGTTAGTTTGATGATTGGTACTCTTGCTAGGAGACCTGCCTATTGTTCACTGAGTTATGCATATAGTTGGTGCTTAACTAGACTAGATGGTTGGTGGGGGTCGAAAGGACATATCTAGCTATTCTAAGCCTTGCTAAGGATTGATTTGACTCTTATAGCACAAAAGTGTAGATTAGTCGCCTTAGAAATACTGAAACCATATCACGTGCTCAATAAATCCCCTGAATCATATGGTTATGTTGTTGGTTAAGGTAACTTACTCATTTTAGTATTTTAAGTTGTTAAATTATGTTGTTAGTAGACTAGATAAACCTTTAGCTTTAGTAAAGTTTGTGACCTTTAGGTTTGTTATCTAGACTTTAGATCACGTGTGTAATCAACCGAACTTCATAATCTGATCCTAGACTAGTTGGTAAACCAAAGAGCCTGCCTAGAAACTCAGTCCCTGTGGGACGATATTTTCTTGACTTACTCTGTATTGCTTCTGCTGAAGCATTGGCGTACGCCAACCGAATCTAGCGTACGCCAACCGAATCTAGCGTACGCCAGAGCTACCCAATCGAGATAGTTGGCATATGCCATTAGCAACTAGCACACGCTAACTCAGCCATAATGAGAAACATGGCACATGCCATCCACACATGGCGTATATCATCCTGAATAGACTACAGCATAACACAAATCAGCATTAGATCATAAGGCTGCTCCCAATCCCAGAGAGATCTCCTCCAAAAGAGGTGCTAAGATCAACAATCATTTAAGAAAGAGCCACGGTCCACCACATGCAAGCCTTTCAGGAAAGAGATTGAGTAAAGAGTTGGGAAATGATCCTTGAGCTAAGAATGACATGCCGAGATATCCTCCCAAAATTGAGTATCCCCATCATTGTAAACCAATATGGAGAAACCATCTCTAAGTTTGTAAGGGATAATAGTTTCTTCTAAAGCAAGTTTCACAATAGATATTAATAAGTTCTAGTTCATATTGATGCATGAAGAACCTGAGGAGCTGCTTTATGATAGCAGAGATTGTATTGATAAAATAGAGAATCACAGAGATCTAATTAAAGTTTTTAAAGCAACTATATGGACCAATTTATTGATAATCTAAGAACCATAGAACTAAAATGTAATTTTTCATATAGGCACACTAACAAGTTCCTACATGCTGATAAATGATTTGTTTTAGTTTCTTTAACTAGCAATCATTAGGTAATCATTATACATATATGAAGCTCAAAATGACATCTGCTTTATTTCTTCACCATTTTGATTTGTTCTTCTTCCTATAGACTTGTCTTCATGATTCAGATCTGATATCAGAGCTCCATATAAGTTTTGTCTTGCTTTGATCATAGATTTTAAAAAGAATGAGATCTTCAAGGAAGCTCTCATAGTAATAATTCAACCTCGTAGAGGCAATCATGCACAACTACCTTTAGTTCCTCATGCTACAACTTATGATCTATATCTTTCTAGTAACGCTTGAGAAATTTCACCTTATTACTTGCATCTTAGTGAGAATCTCACCTCCATTATTGTTCAACTATGAACTACCATAGTTAGAGTAAAGCTATGTACAGAGCTTTGAGATCTAAGAAGAAATAGAATCTAGTTAGTGGAATAGTAGCTTATTTAGAAGTTAGTGATATAAACTATCTTGAATGGGAAGATTGTGATAGTTTGTTAATTTCTTGGATTGGGAAGACAAAGAGCTCACGGTGATTGTGACAATAGTGGAGAAAGATAAGCCCATGATAAAATTTGCTAAAACATTGCAGGAAAGAAAATATCCTCTGCTACCTTTCCCACAACATTTGCAAAAATAGCAACTCACCTTAGCTATAAGAAGTTCTTAGAGCTGTTCAAGAACCTATACAACAACATCCCAATCCTTGATGCTTTTGAACAAATGCCAACTTACAAAAAGTGGATCAATGAATTCATTAGAGCTGTTCAAGAAGTTCTTTAGCTTGTAGGTTGGTTAGTTGCTAGATCAAAGGAATAATTGAGAATGTGCTTATGAAGGTTGACACCTTAATATTTTCAGTCGACTTTATTATTTTAGAGATGGAAGAAGATCGAGACGTGCCTTAATATTTCCTTATGGTTGATTAATTTTGTTGTGTTTTTTTGTCTGTGTGCATCCTCCACACAATAAGGACAATGTATTTGATAAGTTTGGGGTGTACCTTGTATTTTTTTTGAATTGTTATGTTTGTTTTTTTTGTCAATCCACTTTGTTATATGCATGTGATTGAGTCTTGTTCTATGTGACACGTACTTGGGATTGAGGTGAGTATGTCATGCACAACTGATGAAATATCCTTAGAGTTTTGAATTCTTATTAGAATCTAAACCCCATGTCATGTTAGGAATTAAATTTGAATAGAATGAGTAGGAACATATAGGCATTGCACCCTTGACCATTTAGGCTAGTCGTTGCATCTGATAGCTAGACTGAAGGAGTTGATGAGTGACATTGTGAGGATTTTAAGTCAACAAAAAGAACAACCATCCTCATTCATTGATAAGCTGCCTATACAATTTGGGTAATGAGAGTGTTAGATGATTACTTAGCAAAACTCAATGAGGTAGAATGTGTCGAGGGCCATCTTTATTACGAGTCTAGAGCCTTAGAGCCAAAATTGCTTTGCAAAATTTGTTCCACCCATTGAGCTTGAGCCTATTCATTGAAAATATTATATGTAATCTGCTATGCAATTCCTTATGTGCTAATCTTCCCACTTTTGACTATCCATCTGAGGATGCATTAGGATCACATTTTATGGGGAATTTTGTAAGGGGTTATCTAGTAGAATAGCTAGCCCTAAGGCTAGATCTAGGCTTGTAACAAAGATGGCCCTCGATACACTTTGTCTTCATCTACCTATTATCCCCAATTGATCATTCCTATTTAGCTATTCTATTAGATAAACCCTTAAAAAATTCCCCATAAAATGTGATCTTAATACATTGTCACAACCTGCACTAAGGTTGGTGACCGGTGCTAGACTCTACCACATCTTAATGACACAATACAGGCCTAGTAAGCCTCAAAACAATCTCACAATGAATAAAATTAAGCAGAAGACAATTTACATACAAAGCCAACAAAACATCTCCAATAATACTGCTGGTACGGAGCAACTAAACAGAAGGAAGACAAGGAAATGTTTTAATGAACTCTACCCATTGTGCATGCCTCCTATTGATGAGTGCTTAAAACACTCATTACTTGTGTCCATTTTCTAGTTTGTTTTTAGTATTTTAGGTTGTTTTATTTTAGTTTTAGTCATCTTTGTCTTAGTTTTCTTTATTTCATGTTTTTAATTGTGTATTTTGTTTCTCATTATGTTTTATGGTTTGTAGGAGCTAATTCAAGGAAATAGATGATGACCGAGCTAGACGAGTTGATGCATGGATGAGAGGAATGATGCAAATGCAAGAAGAGCAAAGCTGAGGACCTGGCACATGCCAGAAGAAGGTGGCGTACGCCAGAAATGCACCAAAAGCAAATGACCACGAGCAAGAACAACCAGATGCAAACGACCGAGCACCTGAGGATTTGGCGCACGCCAGGCACAGTTGGCGAACGCTAGACCAGACAGTGACAGAGCTGCCACTTGCCTCTTTGAGTGGAAAACACTAGAGGGGGCCATGCACTCGAGATTTTTGGCCTTCTTGTGACCATGGCAGACCACTTTGGAGTAGGTGGTAGATAGTAGTTAGGATATTATGTTAGTTTATATTTGTTTTGACTTTTGACTTTTATTTTATGTTAATAATGAGCATTAGTGTAGAGAGGGGGAGAGAAGAGTGTGCAGCATGAATTTTGGCCATCCTTTCTGTGAAGAACATGAGGAAGAAAGCTGACTAAAACCTGGTAAAGCTTTCTTCTCTTGTACTCTTCATTTTGTTAATTAATGCTAAGTATGTTCATGTTTTTTATTATATTGTTCTTTGCAAGCATGTGTGAGTAGTTAATTTTGTGAGCTTGGTGTCTTGAAGCCAATACAAAGTCACAATTTAGAGGGTTAAAATCATGATGAACATGTCAAACTAACAAACCTAATGCCATGCTAAACTTGCTTGATCACCAAGGTTAGAATCTAGTTTAAACTTGAAACCGAGAGGAGATGGTTTAAATGAAAATGTTAGTTAGATAAGTTGCTGGTTCGAGTTGCTAATACTCTTACTCAGTGATTTATTGTCCTTAAAGTGATGCATATAGTTGGATCTTTGCTGTGCTTAATTGGTTTTTGGGGTCGATAGAACATCTAACTATTCTAAGCATAGTAAAGAAGCAATTTAGGCCATTCTAGTACGAGAGTGTAGTTTGGTTGTTTTTGAAACACTTGGACCATGTTATGTACTTAGTAAACTCTCTGAATTTGTTGATTATTGTCGTTTTAAGTTCACCTTGCTCATTTGTGCTTATTAAGTTGTTAAAAATCTGTTTTGAAAACCAAACCTTTAAAGTAGCTAAGTTCATAATTTGTTAGATTCGTAATCTGACTTAGAACAAGTGTTTAAATCAAACCACTTCATAAATTAATCTTAAACGAGTTACTAAACCAAGTTGAATCTTTAAACTCGGTTCTTGTGGGATGATATTCCCTTACTTACTCATTTGTGCAACTCTGCTTAAAAAAACTATTGTGTTAGCGCATGCCAGAAATTGGTGGTGTACGCCAACTTTGGCCATCCGAGGCAAAAATTCTCACGCCAGAAGAGTTGGCGTACTCTAACTCTTCTAAATTGTTAAACCTGGCGCACGCCAGGAATTGTTGGCGCACGCCAGGTTGTCTAAGCTGATGACCTGTCGTCTAGAAAAATAGTAGAAAACTTATAAGGATAAGAGCAGACCCTCTCGAATTAGAGGCGAACACCTATTCAGCTTGTTGCCCCTTTAAGTGCTTCAATGATTCATGATCAGTATGTATCATGAATTCCTTGGGCCACAAGTAATGGTACCACATTTATAAGGTACGGATGAGCGCATACAACCCCTTGTCATACGTAGGATAATTCAAGGTTGCACCACTTACCTTCTCACTAAAGTACAACAGCATTGGAAAGCTTGTGGCAACTCTGGCCATAAAATTAGTCAATGTGTGATGATTAACCAACCTTTAGAACAGGTCAACTTTGTTAGTGGTCAAGGACAAGGAGGAAACTGAATAGGTAACAACTCTTATTCCTCGACTTACAATCCTGGTTGAAGAAATCACCCAAACTTCTCATGGAAAGATAGAAACAATGAAGACAGTATGGCAATCGTTCCTGATAAAGGAATGCCACTTGTGTCTCACAACAAGGACCACCACCTGGTTTTCAACCACGTGGGTTCTTGGGAGAAAGAATGATGGCCCTTGAGGAAAGATTTGACAAGGTTGAGAAGTTCATCCAACAAACTGGAGACTTATCCAACAACCAAAGTCAAATCTTGAAGGCATTAGCAGCCCAGGAAGCAAGGCAGAACAACTTAGAATAGTTTTTTAAAGGGCAAGCTACTGCCATGCGTAACATGGAAGTACAACTTGGGGAAATTGCAAATATAAATGCATATAGAGCATCTAGCTCTCTTCCAAGTTCTACTGAAGTAAGTCCTCGAGGCCAAGTTAATGCAATCACCCTAAGAAGTAAGAAAGAGTTGCTTCTCAAAAAGGCAAAGAGAAGGCTAAGGAGAGTGATGTGGTGAGTCCAGAAAAAAGATAGGGAGAAAAAAAATTCTGAAGGATAAGGACCTACAAGAAACATTGGTGGAGGAGGAAGAAGTTTATGTACCACCACCACTGATGGTACCCATTCTACCTTATCCTCACAGGATAAAAAGAAAGTCTGTGATGGATGAAAAATTTCTCTGATTCATGGAAAAAATGAAGAACGTTCAGATTAGCGTCTCTTTTCTAGAGATGTTAGATCAAGTCCCACACTATGCCAAATTTCTAAAGGAACTCGTCACCAAGAAGAGGAAATGGGAGGAAGGAGAGACAATTACCCTTATGGCTAGTTGTAGCTCTCTAATCTCAAAGAATATTCCAATGAAGCTAAAAGATCTGGGGAGTTTTACAATTCCCTGTTTCATTGGTGGATTCCAAGTGCTTAATTCGGTGGACTCCATTATTACACTGCCTAGGTTGCCGTTGGAGTTGGAATCCAACAAACCTCAACTAAACCCACGAAAGTTGTTGGTGAAGTTGTTGTATCTATCCTATCCTTTCGAATTTCCTTCACTTAAACAACTATTTTCCATATTTCATTTCGTCCATCTTCTAAGGTTGTCTCAATTCAGTTACGAAATTTCCAGATTGGAACTCTATTCAAACAAGCCTCTAGGAATTTGATTGATTTTTTTATTCCTTTTTTACATGAAGAGGAATCGTACTTGTATTCACAATCAGTTCCTTTACGCTTCTGCGCGCTACGTCAGGTGGTATCAGAGCCTTGTGAGATCTACTCAATTTCCATATTGAGAGTTTGGGTTTTGAATCTAGAATTCTGGAGGTATACTTTCAAACTGATTTCTGAGATCTTATGGCTCATTTCAAATTTCCTAGTGCATGTGACATTCCTATTCTTGATGGAAGAATTCAGAAACAAGATTTCATCAATTGGCTTGTGAAGATCGATTTATTTTTCTACCACGAAGAATATTCTAAATCTGCTAAGTTGCAATTTGTTGAATTCCACTTGGATTTCAATCTTTGTTTGTGGTGGTGTGATGTACAAGATGAAAGGCAGAAGAGACGTAAAAAGAAAATCTCCCATTTGATCAGAATGAGAGATTTCTTGATTTTAGAGTTGTTTCCTAAGCAAACTGATGAGATACTTGATTTAGCTGGAGAAAAATGGGATCAATTCTAGGATTCTTACCATGGATGTGATGATCAACATGATATTACTCCTATGGTTGAAGAAAGCTTGACATTGGATGCTAAATTCGTTGATCCAAAGTCTGAAACTCAGAATATTGAAGATACTTTGATTTGGGAAGAGTTTGGACATCTTGGCATGGATTTATTTGATGATGAGTCATCCATTTTGTTGTAGAATTCAGAGTCATATGTTCATAAGAAGCCGATGGAAGATTATGCACAAGAGGTTGATATTATGATTCATGAATCTGAAGTGGGGCATATTGACTTCCTGGGTGTGGATCGCTTTGATTACACTCCTGGTTCTGTCTTGGTTAATGAGTGGAACAATCTGAAGTCCATGGGAAAGAGGTCTAAAGAATATGAGTTAGCCATGGTGTGTTCCAATATTTTGAGTTTCAAGTATTTGTTTTGCTAGAAGGGAAGGAACCAAGTGCAACCAAGAAATTCAATTGCTTTTGCTGGTTTCATGGTGTTCTATAGGAATTGCGTACGTGATGGTTTCCAAGCTTATCATCATCAACTCGGGATGAGTTATTTTCTTAAGAAGGGGAGGATGATGTAGGACGACTTCCAGATACATTAAAATAAATCATGGACAATCTGAATTGGTTATTCACGTGCAAGAACATGGTCCATTTGAGGTTGGGACGTATGCAAGGAAGGGATAAATCCTGTTTGCATAGCTAGAAAAGATCTACATTTAATTCTGATTATTTTCAAGTCTAAAGTGCATGAAATAAAGGCATTGATTATCTCACCAAATGCCCAAATCTGGAAGAACGAAGAGGAAGCTGAAGGAAGGGACGCAATAAATGCATTAATGAGCTTTAGTTTGTATTAAATAAGTTGTAATAGAATTAGTTTTCTGTAATCTTATTTCCTTGCGTTAGTAGCTGATCAATCAGGCTTAAATGCTTGGTAATCAATGTAATAAGTAGGGGAATGAAGGCTATCATAAATAGCATGTAACAAACATGACTCTTTGTGACACTCGGAAAATTAGTTGGTTGGTTTGCGTCGTATCGAGATAATTGCATTGGACATGTGATTTAAAGTGTACAAGTATGTGAAAGGATGTCATTGGAGTTTGATTTCAACAAGTGCAATTCATTAGTGGATTTTTTACTTGTGAAGTAGTTGCTCATTTTCGGACAGATTGACCTGCTTGTGGTTTAATGGCCATAACTTCTTAAATTTCAAATGATCCTGAAACTAGACATGTTAAGGAACAAACCATTTGATTACAAGATTGTATAAAAACCAAAGGAAAGTCGTCAAATGAGAGCTACTTTCTTGGGGATGAATCTGATTGGACCTCAAGTTCTTTGTTTGTTACCTAGATTAAGTTGAAGAGGGGGTTTTCTTATGATTGGACCTCACCCACCTCTTCACATGGCTCAGAATATATCTTGGAGAGGCAGAGCACTTATCCTCTAAGTCACAAAATGAAACTTGAGAGAAAAGAGAGAAAGGGCTGAGAAAGAGGAAAGAGGAAGAAGCAGACAGCTTGACAAAGATTTGATTGGCAAGCCTAGATCCTTTCAGTTTTGGACTTGAAACACCAGAAGTGAATTGTAAAGGACATCAATACCTTTCTTTTTGTATATCATATGAGGCTTTGGATCAGGGAATCGACGGGAAAGTTGATTTGAATTGGACTGCTGTTGAAAATGCACACAACTGAAGGTTTCGAGAATAAAGTGAAAGGTAAGGATACTTAGATTGGGAATTTGGCTATGAACTTTTAATAGCCTATATATAGATCTATCAGCTTTCTAATTGTCTTGACCACATGTGATTTGGATGAAGGACTCATCAGAAAATCATTTTTGAGTCATAGGCCATTCACTGAGGTGGTTAGTGAGCGAGGTAAAGAAGAACGGTTCGGTAAGCTTACTTAGGCTCTAAATTGGAATTGGATGTATTGGAACAGATTATTAAGCACTTGATAAGCTTTTGGAATATGTATTATATGTGTGAATTGGTTGAGAGAAACGTCTTGTACATACTTTTGAAGTTTGGACAGTGTGGCTGTGTTCTTGGCTGAGCAAGTTTGAGAGTTGAGTTTGATAAGTGGATTCTTTTGGATTCTGAGGTTAATTGTTGGTTCTGAGATGTTGAGTATATACAGGGAAGTTGTGTTGAAGTGAGGTTTGGATTTGGTTTAGTATGTTTGAGTGATGTTGGGTGGTTATTTGCGGTTGGCCTTGCGATGGAACTTGCTATGTGCTTCGTTGATGTTTGGTTTGACAAAACAGTTTTGGTGTATGTGCTTGAGATCAAAAGTGATTTTCTACAGCATGTATATGTGTTGGTATGGGGTACGGAACCAAGGGTTTGAACTATTGGTTGCGTGTGGATGAGTTTGCGATGACGATTTGCGATTGCATCTAGGTTGGTTGTTTTAAAGCATTGGATGTGAATTGGTTTTGGAAACCAAGGGGTTGACCTCAGGTTATGGTTATGTATATTTGTACAGATTTGATCAAGGCATTTTGGTGAAGGAACTTTAAGTGGAAGGAGTTTCGGATTTGAAAATTTGCGCTTTCGAGCATCGTTATCCGAGTAAGTGGATAATACATGATAACTTTGGTTAGGTTTGTTATGTGTATGTTTCAAATCTTGATTATATGCGTCACATGCATATGGTTCGGTCCATGATACGTTTGGACATATTTGTGATTGTGGTGAGACATGTGATGTTTGTGAACAGCCTCGAGCTGATTTGATACGTATGGCATGTCCATGTATAATGGATATGATTCTGGACTATTGGGTCATCTGTTCTGATAAGATGTGTTTTTGTGTGAGAGAAATGAATGGGTTTTCCCATACTAACTGGCGATTTTAGTCTATAAGCTCATAGTTTTGGGGGCATCACTAGTTTACATTATTACTATCGCTAGCTTATATTTGTTGTAAGCTATCAGTAGTTTATATTTGTACGCTAGCTTTTGTTATTTGTCAACGAATATCTGTTTGGCCATTTGAATGCCTCTAGTCACCAGAAGACGTGTCAATACGAAACCTATTCATAGCTCTGTGTGTCTGTGTGTGTGAGTTTATATTGTGTTTGGTAATAGCAATTGATGATCACACATTTTGATTTGAGTGAAGTCGAGCATGATTAAGTTCTATTGCATGCATATGTCAGCCATAACTAATATATTGTTCTATTCCCTTGCTAAGTACCTTCGGACACTTACCCCTTACAAATCTATCTCAGGTTCTCAGAGGTTTTAGATCGTTTTGAGTGTTCAGAGTTCGTGATACCAGTCTAGCTCTTTCTCTTTCAAGGGCTACTTTTGAGTTCTCCAGATGGTGCCATTGTCTTCTTCTGTATAGACGCCCTGTAGTTATAAAGCTTTTGAGATATTGTTAGTTGGCCTTTTGGAGATGTTTTGTTTATGTTTGGTTTGTAAACTAATTTGGTTTGCTTTTAGTATGGTGATAAGAGACCTTGAGGGTTTTGTTGATAATTCGTCTTCCACTGGATTTCATATGTTGTGAGACTGTTTTGAGGCTTACTAGACTTGCATTATGTCGTCAATATGTCGCAAAGTCTAGTGCCGGTCACCGACCTCAGATCGGGTCGTGACAGAGTTGGTATCAGAGCTAAACCTTGGTTGTCTTATATGATGTCTGAATAGGGATACTACAGAGCATAGGATCTATCGTGTCTTTGTCCTCTATTGGATAAACTTTTTATTTAAGCTCTTAAATATTGACTTGTTCTATTAGGGAGGATATGCTTGTGACATATTGAAGAAAAAAAAAGTATAAAAAAATTTGAAAAAAAAGAGGAAAGAAAAGAAACAAAAAAAGAGAAAAAAGAAAAGAAGAAAAGAAAAGAAGAGAAATAGATGCTACAACATCTAATAATGTGGTTTCAGGTATAGGCTTGTCACATGCTCGAGGTCTTATTTGATTCAGGGTTGACAATTTGATTCTTGTCACCCTAATTTGTTGAGTCCTTTGATAGTCCACTTTTGTTATTGGGAATCCGTTAGAGGTTTGTACGCTTTTAGGTCATAACATTCATGTGCATTTAGTTCAAAAATCGTATGTGATAGTTGTGCATGGTCTTAAGGTATTGGTTGACTTTTATCTGTTCATTATGGATGATTTTGATGTGGTTTTGGGCATGGATTGGTTATCGTGCTACCAAGCTACGGTAAATTATTTTAATATGATTGTGAGATTCAAGCCTGAGGGTGAGCCAAAATTTATATTTCGGGGTGATGAGATGGAAGCACGACTAAGGATTGCTCCAATGTTATTGGTATGGAAGAAGGATGGAAGTTTGAGAGTACACCTTGCCTATCGCAAGGTCAGAAAGGCAAGTGAGAAAACTAAGGACCAGGAGTTACAGAATGATATGTGAGGAAGGTTTCCGCACCTATTTGAATAACAAAGGAAGTTCTTTGTTTTTCAAATTAGTCGTAAGTAATTCGGGGACCGAATTTCTATAAGGAGGGGAGAATTGTGACACTCGAAAAATTAGCTGGTCGATTTGCTTCGTATCGAGATAATTGCATTGGACATGTGATTTAAAGTGTACAAGTATGTGAAAGGATGTCATTGGAGTTTGATTTCAACAAGTGAAATGCCTTAGTGGATTTTTTACTTGTGAAGTAGTTGCTCATTTTAGGACAGATTGCCCTGCTTGTGGTTTAATGGCCATAACGTCTTCAATATGGGTCCAAAATGAGAAATTTCAAATGGTCCTGAAACAAGACATGTTAAGGAACAAACCATTTGACTACAAGATTGTATAAAAACCAAAGGAAAGTCGTCAAATGAGAGCTACTTTCTTGGGGATGAATCTGATTGGACCTCAAGTTCTTTGTTTGTTACCTAGATTAAGTTGAAGAGGGGGTTTTCTTGTGATTGGACCTCACCCACCTCTTCACATGGCTCAGAATATATCTTGGAGAGGCAGAGCACTTATCCTCTCAGTCACAAAATGAAACTTGAGAGAAAAGAGAGAAAGGGCTGAGAAAGAGGAAAGAGGAAGAAGCAGACAGCTTGACAAAGATTTGATTGGCAAGCCTAGATCCTTTCAGTTTTGGACTTGAAACACCAGAAGTGAATTGTAAAGGACATCAATACCTTTCTTTTTGTATATCATATGAGGCTTTGGATCAGGGAATCGACGGGAAAGTTGATTTGAATTAGACTGCTGTTGAAAATACACACAACTGAAGGTTTCGAGAATAAAGTGAAAGGTAAGGATACTTAGATTGGGAATTTAGCTATGAACTTTTAATAGCCTGTACATAGATCTATCAGCTTTCTAATTGTCTTGACCATATGTGATTTGGATGAAGGATTCATCAGAAAATCATTTTTGAGTCACAGGCCATTCACTGAGGTGGTCAGTGAGCGAGGTAAAGAAGAACAGTTCGGTAAGCTTACTTAGACTCTGAATTGGACTTGGATGAATTGGAACAGATTATTGAGCACTTGATAAGCTTTCAGAATATGTATTATATGTGTGAATTGGTTGAGAGAAACGTCTTGTACATACTTTTGAAGTTCGGACAGTGTGGCTGTGTTCTTGGCTGAGCAAGTTTGAGAGTTGAGTTTGATAAATGGATTCTTTTGGATTCTGAGGTTAATTTTTGGTTCTGAGATATTGAGTATATACAGGGGAGTTGTGTTGAAGTGAGTTTTGGGTTTGGTTTACTATGTTTGAGTGATGTTGGGTGGTTATTTGCGGTTGGCCTTGCGATGGAACTTGCTATGTGCTTCGTTGACGTTTGGTTTGGCAAAACAGTTTTGGTGTATGTGCTTGAGATCAAAAGTGATTTTCTACAGCATGTATATGTGTTGGTATGGGGTAGGGAACCAAGAGTTTGAACTACTGGTTGCTTGTAGATGAGTTTGCGATGACGATTTGCGATTGCGTCTAGGTTGGTTGTTTTGAAGCATTGGATGTGAATTGGTTTTGGAAACCAAGGGGTTAACCTCAAGTTATGGTTATGTATATTTGTACAGATTTGTTCAAGGCATTTTGGTGAAGGAACTTTAAGTGGAAGGAGTTTCGGATTTGAAAATCTGCGCTTTCGAGCATCGTTATCCGAGTAAGTGGATAGCATATGATAAATTTGGTTGTGTTTGTTATGTGTATGTTTCAAATCTTGATTGTGTGCGTCACATGCATATGGTTCGGTCCATGATATGTTTGGACATATTTGTGAGTATGTTGAGACATGTGACATTTGTGAACAGTCTCGAGTTGATTTGATATGTGTGGCATGTTCATGTGAGATGGATATGATTCTGGACCGTTGGGTCACCTGTTCTGATAAGATGTGTTTCTCTGTGAGAGAAACGAATGGGTTTTTCTGTACTAACCAGGGATGTTAGTCTATGAGCTCATAGTTTTGGGGGCATCACTAGTTTATATTTGTATACTATCACTAGCTTATATTCGTTGTAAGCTATCAGTAGTTTACATTTGTACGCTAGCTTCTGTTATTTGTGAACGAATATCTGTTTAGCCATTTGGATGCCTCTAGTCACCAGAAGACGTGACAATACGAAACCTATTTATAGCTCTCTGTGTCTGTGTGTGTGAGTTGATATTGTGTTTGGTAATAGCAATTAATGATCGCGCATTTTGATTTGAGTGAAGTCGAGCATGATTAAGTTCTGTTGCATGCATATGTCAGCCATAACTAATATATTATGTTCTATTCCCTTGCTAAGTGCCTTCGGACACTTACCCCTTAAAAATCTATCTCAGGTTCTCAGAGGTTTTAGATCATTTTGAGTGTTCAGAGTTTGTGGTACCAGTCTAGCTCTTTCTCTTTCAAGGGCTACTTTTGAGGTCTCCGGATGGTGCTATTGTCTTCTTTTGTATAGACGCTCCGTAGTTATAAAGCTTTTGAGATGTTGTTAGTTGGCCTTTTGGAGATGTTTTGTTTATGTTTGGTTTGTAAATTAATTTGGTTTGCTTTTAGTATAGTGATAAGAGACCTTGAGGGTTTTATTGATAATTCATCTTCCGCTGGATTTCCATATGTTGTGAGACTGTTTTGAGGCTTACTAAACTTGCATTGTGTCATCAATATGTCGCAAAGTCTAGTGCCGGTCACCAACCTCAGATTGGGTCGTGACAGAGTTGGTATCAGAGCTAAAACCTTGGTTGTCTTATGTGATGTCTGAATAGGAATGCTACATCATGTCTTGTACTTTTTTGTCTGAGCTTGTTTTGTGGTCTTCTTAAAGTGTGACATACTCTTATAGGAAGATATGCCTGTGAAACGAAAGGGTACTAATACTACCACAAGGGAGCAAGGTGAAAGCTCTGATGGGCCTAGAGATGAGGCCATTCCTACAGTTGAGCATATCACTTCTGATATTACCACGCCAGCTGAGACTGACCAACTAATGGGTGGTACTTCTGAGCATAGAAAGTAGAGTAGTGATGTAATTGACAGAGTGATGAGGGCAATGGAGAAGTTTATTGCCACGCAACAAAGTCAAGTTGAGAAAAAGGCTGCTATGACTCCTCGAGATAATTCTTTAGCGGAGTTTTTGAGATTGGAGCCACCTACATTTTTGGGTGTTCATGATGATCCTTAGATGTTTTTGGATGAAATGGAAAAGAGGTGGAAGATCTTGAATTGTGACGGCAAGAGGATGGTAGAGCTTGCTACATTCAAGTTGATAGATGAGGCGGGAGTGTGGTTCCAAACTATGGAATCAGATGGATGGACTTGGGATGAGTTTAGCAACTCTTTATTGGATCGCTTTCTGCCTAAGAGTCTGAAGGATGCTCATGCATTCAAGTTTGAGAGGTTGGCAAAGATACCAGAGATGACTGTTACAGAGTATGATCAGAAGTTTTGCCATCTGTGTCACTATGCAAAGCCCTTGGTGCTGGATGAAGAGAAGAAGGTGAAGAGATTTATTTGAGGACTAGATGATGCAATGTTCAAGGTGATGTATCCACGTAGATTTCAGTCCTATTCAACAGTGATGGATTGTGCTAGGACCTTGGAGATGCGTGATAATGAACGAATTGCAAGGCAAAAGCAAGCCAAGGTCCAGAGATTTGATCGACCATCACAATATAAGTCAAACCAGAGTTTTGGACAACATGACCAACAAAGACCGAGCTTCCAGCCTAATTTCCCGAGAGGTGGAGGATCATATGGAGGATCTTGGAGAGATAGTGGTCATCGTGGTCCACAGGGTGGTCGAGGCCAACCTGGTAGTCAAAACCAATTTAGTAGTTTGACAAATTGTGCTAGTTGTGGGAAACAACACCTTGGGAGAGCATGCTATAAACAAACGGGTGCTTGTTTTGGATGCGGAAAGTTCGGGCACCAAATCAAGGATTGTCGTATGGCTAAGGCAAGACAACAGGCACAGCTTACCAACCTATCTATTCAACCTCAAGAACATGATATGAGTCTTTTTAACCAGAGCTTTCAGGGAGAGAACTTGAGTGCGAGGGGAAAGGAGCCAATGGAGCACAATAGTGGTAGTTCTACTTGAGTGTATGCTTTGACAAAGAAAGATGCTATGGTATCTAATACAGTGATCTTAGGTATACTTCCTATAGGCTTGTCACATGCTCGAGGTCTTATTTGATTCAGGGTCGACAATTTGATTCTTGTCACCCTAATTTGTTGAGTCCTTTGATAGTCCACTTTTGTTATTGGGAATCTGTTAGAGGTTTGTACGCTTTTAGGTCATAACATTCATGTCCATTTAGTTCATAAATCGTATGTGATAGCTGTGCATGGTCTTAAGGTATTGTTTGACTTTTATCTATTCATTATGGATGATTTTGATGTGGTTTTGGGCATGGATTAGTTATCGTGCTACAAAGCTACAGTGAATTGTTTTAATATGATTGTGAGGTTCAAACCTGAGGGTGAGCCAAAATTTATGTTTCGGGGTGATGAGATGAAAGCACGACTAAGGATTGCTTCAATATTATTGGTATGGAAGAAGGATGGAAGTTTGAGAGTACACCTTGCCTATCGCAAGGTCAGTAAGGCAAGTGAGAAAACTAAGGACCAGGAGTTACAGAATGATATGCGAGGAAGGTTTCCGCACCTATTTGAATAACAAAGGAAGTTCTTTGTTTTCAAATTAGTCGTAAGTAATTTGGGGACCGAATTTCTATAAAGAGGGGAGAATTGTGACACTCGGAAGATTAGTTGGTCAGTTTGCGTCATATCAAGATAATTGCATTAGACATGTGATTTAAAGTGTACAAGTATGTGAAAGGATGTCATTGGAGTATGATTTCAACAAGTGCAATGCCTTAGTGAATTTTTAACTTGTGATGTAGTTGCTCATTTTCGGACAGATTGACCTGCTTGTGGTTTAATGGCCATAACTTCTTCAATATGGGTCCAAAATGAGAAATTCCAAGTGATCCTGAAACTAGACATGTTAAGGAACAAGCCATTTGACTACAAGATTGTATAAAAACCAAAGCAAAGTCATCAAATGAGAGCTACTTGCTTGGGGATGAATCTGATTCGACCTCAAGTTCTTGGTTTGTTACCTAGATTAAGTTGAAGAGAGGTTTTTCTTGTGATTGGATGTGATAACCTCAAGAGTGGTCGGTCGATTGTGCATTGTGCTACGTACTTGGGGGATGAGTTTTGGAAGTGTGTTTAAGTGTCCTTGGGTTCACTTAGCGTGTTGGTTCAAGTTCGATCAAGTTGTCGCAATGAATTTCAGAAGTTCGTAGATGTAGTTGGTCATTTCTTGGGCAGATTGACCTTTGCTTACTTAAATGGCCATAACTTCTTCATTTTTGCTCCAAAAGACACAAGTGAGTACAATCTAAAAACTAGACACATAGAGCTACAACATGGTTATACACAAGTTTGGTCATAAATGAAAAGAAGATGGTGAAAAACGAGCTCAAATTTGCTGATCTGTGATTGGACCAGACTTTTACATTAACCAATCACCAACTTACCTTGGTTAAAAGTTACTTAGGTCGGTTAAAAGGAGATGGAGTTGACTTACCTGCTTACCTTACAGACTTATGAAGGGATTGGAGGTGGCTTGAAGCTCTGTTGGTCAGCCACAAAACGAAAATAGAAGAAAAGAAGAGAGGGTTGAGGAGAGAGGAAGAAGCAGGCAGGTCAAAAGGTTACGACTTGGTAAGTAACCTTCCTCTCCGAATCAAACCATGAGATTTTACCAAATTATAGAGCACATCCATAGCTATCTAACGGTGTATCCCACTTGTGTTTTGGATCATGGAGTCAACGGGAAAATCATTGTGAAATCAGAGCACGTTTCTGAGGTTGTCACTGAATGACGGCCAGAAGATTGGATTGGTAAGTGGACTTAATCTCTGTGTTAGACCATGAAATTTTACCCGCTTATAGAGGACGTTAGTAGCTTTCTTGTGATATATTTTTGTGGATTTTGGATCAGAGGATCAACAGGAAATCCATTTTGAACAGACTGGTTGTTACTAAGGTAGTCAGCTGAGCGATGTGAAGAAGATTGACTTGGTAAGCATATTTATCTCCGATTTGGACTTGGGTGTTTTGGAACCATTTGTAGTACACTTCATGAGCTTTCTGAATATGTATCGTATGCTTGAATTGGTTGAGGGAAATGTCCTATACACTCTATTGAAGTTTGATTGGTCTAGTTGAGTTCTGGTTTATGCAAGTTTGAAGTGTGAAGCTTGGTGAGTTGAGTTTTTGGATTCTGAGGTTGATTGTTGGTTCTGAGATATTGAGTATATACAGGGGAGTTTTGTTAAAGTGAGATATGGGCTGTGGTTGACTTGTTTAATCCATTTCCGAATAGTTGTTGCGATTGAACTCGCGATACACTCCGTTGATCTTTGGTTGGCAAAAAAAAATAGATTGATGAATGCATTTTTGAGCATGAGTAAACTGTATACAGAGTATATGTGTGGATGTTTGATATGGAATCAAGGGAATGAAGGGTTTGAGCTATTTGATTATGTTTCGTTGATTTGCGATGATGATTTACGAGTGGACCCATGTTGGTCATTTTGAAGTGTTGAAGGTGAATTGGTTTTGGAAACCAAGGGTTAACCTCATTATGTAATTTTGGATTATTGTTCAGATTTCCAACATTGAAGGAACTACAGATGAAAGGAGCATCGGATTTGGAAATTGAGCTTTCGAGCGCTATTTGTCTGAGTAAGAGGATAGCACATGATAAATTTGGTTTTGTTTGATATGTGTTTGTTTTAGAGCTTGATTGTGTGCGTCATATGCATATGATTTAGTACATGATACGGTTGGACATAATATTGATTGTGTTGTGAGGCATGTGATGTTTGTGAACAGTCTCGAGCTAATTTGATATGTATGGCATGTTCATGTGTGATGGATGTGACTCTGGATCGTTGGGTCATATGTTCTAATAAGATGTGTTTTTGTGCGAGAGAAATGAATGGGTTTTCCTGCACTAACTGGGGATGTTAGTCTATGAGCTCATAGTTTTGGGGGTATCGCTAGTGCACATTTGTAAGCTTTGGCCAGTTTACATTTGTACACTAGTTTCTGTTATTTATGATCTGAGATCTGTTTGGCCATTTGGATATCCCTAGCAGTCAGAGGAAGAGGCAATACAAAACCTAATCATAGCTCTCTATTTATGTGTGTATGGTGTGCGTGTTGATATTTGTATTTGGTAATAGCATTTGATGATTACGCATTTTAATTTGAGTGAAGTCGAGCATGGTTGAGTTTTGGTGCATACATATATCAACCATAACTAATATATTATGTTCTATTCCCTTGCTAAGTGCCTTCAGACACTTACCCCTTACAAATAATCTATTTCAGGTTCTCAGAGACCATAGTTTGTTTAAGTGTCCGGAGTCTGTGGCGCACGCCCCATTCCTACATTCGAGGGCTACTTTTGAGGTCTCCGGATCGTGCTTTTGTCTCCTCTTGTATAGTTGCTTCGTAGTAATAGTATTTTGGAGATGTTTGTGGATTTTAGTTTGTAAAGTTATTTTGGTTTGCTTTTAGTATGTTGATAAGATTTGAGAGATGATTTGATGTCTTTGGTTTGTAAAAACTGTCTTCCGCTTGGTTTGTTTCATTTGAATCATTTTGAGGCTTGATAGGCCTGTATGGTGTTGTTGGTTTGTTGATTAGTATCTAGCGGCGGTCACCGACCTCAGTTAGGTCGTGATATTGGACCTCACCAACCTCTTCACATGGCTCAGAATATATCTTGGAGAGGCAGAGCACTTATCCTCTCAGTCACAAAACGAAACTTAAGAGAAAAGAGAGAAAGGGCTGAGAAAGAGGAAAGAGGAAGAAGCAGATAGCTTGACAAAGATTCGATCGGTAAGCATAGATCTTTTCAGTTTTGGACTTGAAACCCCTGAAGTGAGTTGTAGAGGACATCAATAACTTTTTTTTGGTATATCATATGAGGCTTAGGGATCAGGGAATCGACGGGAAAGTTGATTAGAATGGGAATTTGGCTATGAAATTTTGACATCTTGTACATAGATCTATCAGCTTTCTAATGGTCTTGACCACATGTGATTTGGATGAAGGATTCATCAGAAAATCATTTTTGAGTCACAGGTTGTTCACTGAGGTGGTCAGTGAGCGAGGTAAAGAAGAATGGTTTGGTAAGCTTGTTTAGACTCTGAATTGGACTTGGATGTATTGGAACAGATTATTAAGCACTTGATAAGCTTTCGGAATATAAATTATATGTGTGAATTGGTTGTGAGAAACGTCTTGTACATACTTTTGAAGTTCGGACAGTGTGGCTGTGTTCTTGGCTGAGCAAGTTTGAGAGTTGAGTTTGATAAGTGGATTCTTTTGGATTCTGAGGTTAATTATTGGTTTTGAGATGTTGAGTATATACAGGGGAGTTGTGTTGAAGTGAGGTTTGGGTTTTGTTTAGTATGTTTGAGTGATGTTGGGTGGTTATTTTTGGTTGGCCTTGCGATGGAACTTGCTATGTGCTTCGTTGACGTTTGATTTGGCAAAATAGTTTTGGTGTATGTGCTTGAGATTAAAAGTGACTTTCTATAGCATGTATATGTGTTGGTATGGGATACGAAATCAAGTGTTTAAAGGGTTTGAACTATTGGTTGTGTATGGAAGAGTTTGCGATGACGATTTGCGATTGCATCTAGGTTGGTTGTTTTGAAGCATTGGATGTGAATTGGTTTTGGAAACCAAGGGGTTAACCTCAGGTTGTGGTTATGTATATTTGTACAGATTTATTCAAGGCATTTTGGTGAAGGAACTTTAAGTGGAAGGAGTTTCAGATTGGAAAATCTGTGCTTTCGAGCATCGTTATCCGAGTAAGCGGATAGCACATGATAAATTTGGTTGTGTTTGTTATGTGTATGTTTCAAATCTTGATTGTGTACGTCACCTGCATATGGTTCGGTCCATGGTATGTTTGGACATATTTGTGATTATGTTGAGACATGTGACGTTTGTGAACAGCCTCGAGCTGATTTGATACATGTGGCATGTCCATGTGAGACGGATATGATTTTGGACCGGTGGGTCATCTATTTTAATAAGATGTGTTTCTATGTGAGAGAAATGAATGGGTTTTTCCGTACTAACCGGGGATGTTAGTCTATGAGCTCATAGTTTTGGGGGCATCACTAGTTTACATCTGTATACTATCGCTAGCTTATATTTGTTGTAAGCTATCAGTAGTTTACATTGGTACGCTAGCTTCTGTTATTTGTGAACGAATATTTGTTTGGCCATTTGGATGCCTCTACTCACTAGAAGACGTGACAATATGAAACCTATGCATAGCTCTGTGTGTCTGTGTGTGTGAGTTGATATTGTGTTTGGTAATAGCAATTGATGATCGCGCATTTTGATTTGAGTGAAGTCAGGCATGATTAAGTTTTGTTGCATGCATATGTCAGCCATAACTAATATATTAGGGCAAATTACCCCCAAGCCCTGATCTTTACCCAAATCTCCTATTGGGTCCCTCCTTTATCATAAATGGTTAATCAGTCCCTATTTTATTCAAAAATGTTGGTCTCAGGTCCCTACCGACCAAATCAGACTTTTTTATTATTTTTTTTTCATGTAAAATGACTATTTTATCCTTCACAAAATGACAAATTTTATCTTATTTTTGTCGTTTTGTGAAGGATAAAATAGTCATTTCACATGACAAAAAAATAATAAAAAAGTCCAATTTGGTCGGTGGGGACCCGAGACCAACATTTTTGAATAAAACGGGGATTTAATACTCATTTATGACAAAGGAGGGACCCAATAGGAGAATAATGTAAAGATCATGGACCTGAGGGTAATTTGCCCAATATATTATGTTCTATTCCCTTGCTAAGTGCCTTCGGACACTTACCCCTTACAAATCTATCTCAGGTTCTCAGAGGTTTTAGATCGTTTCGAGTGTTCAGAGTTTGTGGTACCAGTCTAGCTCTTTCTCTTTCAAGGGCTACTTTTGAGGTCTCCGGATAGTGCCATTATCTTCTTCTGTATAGACACTTTGTAGTTATAAAGCTTTTGAGATGTTGTTAGTTGGCCTTTTGGAGATGTTTTGTTTATGTTTGGTTTGTAAATTAATTTATTTTGTTTTTAGTATGGTGATAAGAGACCTTAAGGGTTTTGTTGATAATTCATCTTCCGCTGGATTTCATATGTTGTAAGACTGTTTTGAGGCTTACTAGACTTGCATTGTGTTGTCAATATGTCGCAAAGTCTAGTGCCGGTCACCGACCTCAGATCAGGTCATGACAAAATTATAACTTTCGAACCAAGCAAGTACGGTCTGAATTTGTCACATGCATAGACAACCGCAAGCATCTCTTTCTCTGTGGTTATATAATTGAGTTGAGCTCCTGCCAATACTCTACTAGCATAGTATATTACATGGAGCTTTCCCTCTTTCTTCTGTCCAAGCACATAACCCAAAGCTAGATCACTCGCATCACATATCATTTCAAATGGAAGTTTCCACTCCGGTGATGAAATCACTTGAGCTGTGATAAGAGCTTTCTTGAGAGCATCAAATGCCTTAAGGCAGTGCTCATTGAAGTTAAAGGATACATCCTTAATCAGTAAATTTGTTAGAGGCTTTGCGATTAGAGAGAAGTTCTTGATGAATCTTCTGTAAAATCCGGCATGACCCAGAATTGCTCTAACTCCTTTAACGGTAGTTGGTGCATCCATTTTCTCTATCGCTTCAGTTTTAGCTCTATCTACTTCCATACCAAATTTAGAAATCTTGTGCCCTAGGATTATTCCTTCATCTACCATAAAATAACATTTTTCCCAATTGAGCACAACTCACATCTTTTCAATACTTTGTCTAGGTTGTCAAGATAGTGATCAAATGAGTCCCCAAATACAGAGAAGTCATACGTGAAGATTTTCATAATCTTCTCTTAATCTCCCAAAAGATAGACTCCATGCAACGTTGAAATGTTGCTGGGGCACAACATAATCCAAAAGGCATTCTGCGATATGCAAAAATACCAAAGGGACAGGTGAAAGACGTCTTCTCTTAATCTCTGGGTATATTGCAATTTGGTTGTACCCAGAGTACCCGTCAAAAAGCAATAATAAGAATACTCCACTATCCTTTCTAACATTTGATCTATAAATGGAAGTGGAAAGTGATCTTTACGTGTAGCATCATTTAATTTTCGACAATCAACGCACACTCTCCAGCCAGTTACAGTTCTTGTCGGAATGAGTTCTCCTTCTTTGTTTATCACAACTGTCATTCCCCCTTTTTTGGGAATACAATGTATAGGGCTAACCCACTCGCTATCCGAAATAGGATAAATGATTCTGGCTTCAAGGAGTTTAATCACTTCCTTCTTAACAACCTCCTTCATATTAGGATTAAGTCTCTTTTGTCGGTCTACTCTTGGCCTTGCTCCATCCTCCATGTGAATGTGGTGCATCACAATTTTTGGGCTTATCCCTTTAATACCAGATATTTGCCAAGCAATGGCTTTAATCCGTTTGTTCACAACTGTGAGCACTTTCTCTTCTTCTTCCTTAGTGAGCTTGTTAGATATAATAATTGGTAATCTCCCTCCATTTATTAAGAACGCATATCTCAGATGCGAGGGTAGCTCTTTCAGTTCTAAGGAAGGAGCCTTTACAATAGAAGGTGGAGTTCGATATTTTAAGTGAATTTTGAGCTCCTCAAGTAGATGATTCTTATCAATTCTCTCCTCGACTTCTTCTACAGAATCCTCTGCGACCCTCTCTAGATTTTTATCCTCAATCCTAGAGATGTTCTCCTTGCAGAACTCGAGGATACACTTATCTACAACATCAATTTTCATGCACATCCCTTCATCAAGTGGATGGCGCATAACACTTGTCATTTTAAACTCAACCTTCCCGTCTCCAATTCTAAGTACCAATTTGACATTATGCACATCCACCAATGCATGTGTAGTGTTGAGGAATGGTCTGCAATAAATTAGTGGATAGTTTTTGTCCTCCGAGAAATCCAGAAACACAAAGTCAACTGGAAAGATGAACTTGTCAATCTTAACCAGGACATCTTCAACCACACTAAATAGTCTTTTAATTATTTAGTCAGCTAACTGGAGAAGCATAGAAGTTGGTTTAACTTCACACAAACCTAGTTTTTGAAATGTAGACAAAGACATCAAGTTGATACTTGCGCCTAAATCACAAAGATATTTAGGAAACTCGGTTTCACCTATGAAATAGGGAATTGTAAAACTCCCCGGATCTTTTAGCTTTATTGGAAGATTCTTTGAGATTAGATAGCTACAACTAGTCGTAAGGGTAATTGTCTCTCCATCCTCCCATTTCCTCTTCTTTGTGACGAGTTCCTTTAGAAATTTGGCATAGTGTGGGACTTGATCTAACATCTCTAGAAAAGAGATGGTAATCTGAACGTTCTTCATTTTCTCCATGAATTGGAAAAAATTTTCATCTATCCCAGACTTTTTTTTTACCCTCTGAGGATAAAGTAGAATGGGTACCATCGGTGGTGGTGGTACATAAACTTCTTCCTCCTCCGCAAATTTTTCTTGCAGGTCCTTATCCTTTAGAATTTCTTTCTCCCTATCTTTTTCTAGACTCACCACATCACTCTCCTTAACCTTCTCTTTGCCTTTTTGAGAAGCTAACTCTTTCCCACTTCTTAGGGTGATTGCATTAACTTGGCCTTGAGGATTTACTTCACTAGAACTTGGGAGAGAGGTAGATGCTCTATATGCATTTATCTTTGCAATTTCCCCAAATTGTACTTCCATGTTATGCATGGCAGTAGCTTACCCTTTAAGAAACTATTCTAAGTTGTTCTGCCTTGCTTCCTGGGCCGCTAATGCCTTCAAGATTTGACTTTGGTTGTTGGATGAGTCTCCAGTTTATTGGATGAACTTCTCAACCCTGTCAAATCTTTCCTCAAGGACCATCATTCTTTCTCCCAAGAACCCACGTGGTTGAAAACTAGGTGGTGGTCCTTATTGCGAGACACGTAGTGGCATTCCTTTATCCGGAATGATTGACATACTGTCTTCATTATTTTTATCTTTCCATGAGAAGTTTGGGTGGTTTCTCTAACCAGGATTGTAAGTTGAGGAATAAGGGTTGTTACCTATTCGGTTTCTTCCTTGTCCTTGACCACTAACAAAGTTGACATGTTCTAAAGGTTGGTTAATCATCACACATTGACTAATTTCGTGGCCAGAGTTGCCACAGGCTTCGCAATGTTGTTGTAAAGCAATAGCATCAACCTTGTTTAGGGTTAAATCACATAACTGCTTTGCCATCAAGTCAATTTGTGCTTGAAAAGACGAGGAAACATCTAAGTCTATCATTCCTCTTCTCTCACTTCGCTCAGTTACCTCCCTAAACTCTCTAACGGGTTGTCTTTTTCTCTCATTTGTGATTATCCTATTGGTCGCTGCCAGCTCTTCCAAAATATGGTGGGCTTCATCCCTTTCCTTTCTCAGGAAGTTTATATTGGACGCTGAATCAACGTTTTTCATAGTTGTTGGCGACAGGCTAAAATAAAAAGTCTTAAGGAGCAACTCCTCAGACAACCCATGGTGTGGGCATTTTCGTTGCAATTCCTTAAATCTCTCCCAACTTTCACTCAAAGACTCTCCTTCATATTGTTCAAAGTTTATAATCTCCTTAACGAGCTTGTTAGTCTTTGAGTAGGGGAAATATTTGTCAAGGAAAGCATTTGCTAATTACTCCCATATGGTTATTGGAGTACCCTTAAGTTGTTTGTACCAAAATTTAGCCTTATCCTTTAACGTATAAGGAAACATTCTAATCTTAACGGCATCATCTGACGCTCCAGGATACTTAAAATTATCAGCTAATTCCATAAAATTCCCCAGGTGTTCATTGGGATCTTCGTTAGGTAAACCATAGAATTGACCCAAAGATTGAAGCATATGAATCACGGCCGGCTTAATTTCGAAGTGATTAGCTTCAACAGCTGGCCATTGGATTCCAGCTTTTGCTCCTTCGTATGTCGGTCTCCCATGGTCCATTAGAGAATGTCTAGGGGCATGTACTCCAGCCCCTTGACCCTCTTGCCTTTGGTCCATTCTTTTTTTTTCTCATCTCTCCCTACGTAATGATCTTTCTAACCGCGTTATTTCTTCTTCAATCTGCAATAGAGAAATATTGGTTGAACAGATTAATGGCATGCATGTAACTTGTCAAGCGAGACAAGTTACTTGGTTAAGAAGTAAACAAAAAATAACGAAAAATAAAAATAAAAATATACTAATATATATACTGATTCTAGTTCATAAACCAAATTGAGAGTCTAAGATCTCAATCTCCGGTAATGGTGCCAATTTGTTCTACAGCTCAGATGCACGCATGGCATCATGAACCTTCTACCGTAACCTTACCTAATACTGGATGATCGGTCGTCTGTTTGGTCTTTCTAGTGTGTGCCAGAAATGGGTGGCGTGCACCACCCCTAGACCAGCCTGAAGCTCTGGCACATGCCAACAACACCTGGCGCGAGTTAAATCTTCATGGACTAACAAACCTGGCATGCGCCAATAAGGGTGGCGTGTGCCAGTTTAGCAGCAGAGTTGCAATAGTTTGTAAATAAGAGTAAGTAGGTTTGTCGATCTACAGAGATTGAGTTATTAGGCCTACTCTAAGGTTTACTTACTTAACTAGGATCAGATTACGAAGTTTATAGTTGAACAGTTGTTATCTAAACTCTAAAGATTGGAAATAAAGATCATAAGAACTAACATAAGCAAAGTTTGTTTATAAAACAGAATACTAACAATTTATAAGCTAATAATGAGCAAGGTGCCTAAACCAACAACATAACCATAAGATAAAGAGAGGTCTGAGTGTATGTGATGTGGTCTGAGTGAATCGAAGGCAACCTCAACCACACTTTCATGCACGATGAGTCTAAATCGTTACTTAACCTAGCTTAGAAGATCGGATATGTTCTTTCGACCCTACCAACCAACTAACTTAAGTTAAGCATCAACTATAAACTCCACTCCAAGGACAATCAGTAGGTTACCAAGGAGATTTCTCTCCGCGCAAGAGTCCTAATCATCGAATCAACCTATCCATCAATTCTATCTCCTTTCGGTCTCAAGTTTTGACTAACTACTAAGGCTTGGTGATCAAGCAAGTCTAAGCAATAAGAACAAGCATGTTGATAAGAACACATACAAGAACATACACAACTCTTATCAAGGGGCTACATCAAAGGTAACAAGGCACCAAACTCATACAACTACTCAAACATACTTATATTCAACATAATAAACATAAACATAGACAAAAGAGAGAAAAGAATTGAAACTTATCAAGATTCAAAGCTCCACTCTTCAACTCCACATTCTTCTAAGTAAAAGTAAATATTTACATCTGGTTTTGTGGACACAATCTCACTTTGGTCACAATTGTGCCACCTTTTAGTTTTTAAGACAAAAACTACCTAATATACAAACTAACTAAAGGAATAGTAAACTAAATATCTAATCTAACTTATCTAACAACTTATCCAACTAAACAATATTCTAAAAGTACCTACCAAACTTGTCCCCTTGCCTTCACAAAGCCTAAGCCGCCCTAGTCACTTCTTCAATTTGTTTGTCCAAAACTCAGCTTTATTTTACTTCTGTCCATCTGGTCTGGCATGCGCCATGTGCACCTAGCGTACGCCAGCCTTTGCGATTTTTCTTCTCCAAGTGAAAATGGTCGTCTGAGTGATCTATCATTCGGATAACGGCTACATGGCATGCGCTAGAAGACCGTGCATTGCATTCCTTGGCTTTGTGACTTTCCTCTCGTCTGTGGCTTCACATGTGCGCTCGATCATCCTTCACTTCTCTTCGAATCGGCTCCTAAAAACAAACAAACTTAATGAAAAACGATAAACTCAATATAAAGACACAATGAAGGAAAACTAACACTAAGACAACTAAAATATAACTAAATCAACCTAAAACACTAAGAACGATATACTAAAGGGTACGAATAATGAGTGTTTTTGACACTCATCAGATGATCTGTTGCTTTGATAGAAGAGAAATCTTCCTTAGTTACTGATTGTGCTTTGAGTGATATGCATAGTTGGTTCTTGATTGAGTTTAGTTGGTTGGTGGGGTCGAAAGAACATATCTAACCTTCTAAGCTTGGTTAAGGGTCAATTTAGATCTTTCTAGTGCAAAAGTGTAGATTGATTGCCTTTGAAACACTCGTACCATATCATATGCTTCATATACCCCCTGAATCACTTGGTTATATTGGTCTTTAAGGTACTTAGCTCGCTTTTAGCTTTTTAGTTGTTGATAATCTGTTTTGTGATATAAACTATCTAAGTGCTTGTTCTTATGCTCTTAATGCTGTATGTTTAAGACTTTAGATCACTTGAGTTCAACAATAAACTTCATAATCTAATCCTAGTTAAGTAAGTAAACCCTAGAGTAAGCATAACACCTCAATCTTTGTGGATCGACAACCCTACTTACTCTTATTGCAATTTGTTGCAACTCTGCTACTGAACTAGCGTACGCCATCCTCATTGGCGCACGCCAAGTTTGTAGTTCGTTAGCTTTTTGCTCGCGCCAGGTGCTATTGGCGTGTGCCTGAGTTTTGGACTGGTCGAAGGGTGGCGCATGCCACCCATTTCTAGTGTACGCCAGGAAGATCTGACAAACGATCGATTGTCTATTATCAAGCAGAATTATGGTAGAATGTTCATGAAGAATAGTGAATCGTCAAATTGGCGCCATTGTCAGGAATTGAGAATTTAGACTCTCAATTCGGTTTATGAACTCGAATCATTATATATTAGTATATTTTTATTTTTATTTTATTTTTCTTTATTTTTTGTTTACTTTTTGACCAAGTAACTTGTCTTGCTTGACAAGTTACATGCATGCCATTAACCCGTTCAACTAATATTTCTCCATTGGAGATTAAAGAAGAAATAACGTGGTTAGAAAGGTTATTGCATAGGGAGAGACAAGAAAAAAAAAGAATGGACCAAAGGCAAGAGGGTCAAGGGGCTAGAGTTCATGCCCCTAGACATTCTCTAATAGACCATGGGAGACCAACATACAAAGGAGCAAAAACAGGAATCCAACGGCCAGCTGTTGAAGCTAATCACTTTGAAATTAAGCTGGCCGTAATTCATATGCTTTAAGCTTCGGGTCAGTTCTATGGTTTGCCTAATGAAGATCCCAATGAACATCTGGAAAACTTCATGGAATTAGCTAATAATTTTAAGTATCCTGGAGCATCTGATGATGCTGTTAAGATTAGAATGTTTCCTTGTACATTAAGGGATAAGGCTAAATTGTGGTATTAGCAACTTAAGGGTACTCCAATAACCACGTAGGAGCAATTAGCAAATGCTTTCCTTGAAAAATATTTTCCCTACTCAGAGACTAACAAAATTGTTAAGAAGATCACAAACTTTGAACAATATGAAGGAGAGTCTTTGAGTGAAACTTGGGAGAGATTTAAGGAATTGCAATGAAAATGCCCGTACCATGGTTTGTCTGAAGAGTCACTTCTTAAAATTTTTTATTTTAGCCTGTCACCAACAACTAAGGAAAATATTGATTCAGCATCTAATGGAAATTTCCTGAGAAAGGAAAGGGATGAAGCCCACTATATTCTGGAAGAGCTGGTAGGAACAAACAGGATAATCACAAATGAGAGAAAAAACAACCCATTAGAGAGTAACTGAGCAGAGTGAGAGAAGAGGAATTATTGAACTTGATGCTTCCTTGTCTTTTCAAGCACAATTAGACTTGATGGCAAAGCAATTGCATGATTTGACTCTAAACAAAGTAGATGTTGTTGCTTTACAATAGCATTGCAAAGGTTGTAGCAACACGGGCCATGAGACTAATCAATGTGCGATGATGATAAGCTGACCTACAGATTAGGTCAACTTTGTGAGTAGTCAAGGACAAGGAGGAAACTGAATGGTAAACAACCCATATTCCTCTACATACAATCCTGATTAGGGAAACTACCCTAACTCTCATGGAAAGATAGAAACCATGATGACAGTATGGCAATCATTCCTGATAAAAAATTGCCCTTACGCGTCTCACAACAAGGACCACCTTATTTTCAACCACGTGGGTTCTTGGGAGAAAGAATGGTAGCACTTGAGGACAGATTTGACAAGGTTGAGAAGTTCATCCTACAAATGGGAGACTCATCTAACAACCAAAGTCAAATCTTGAAGGCATTAGCGGCCCAGGAAGCAAGGCAGAACAATTTACAACAGTTTCTTAAAGGGCAAGCTACTGCCATGCATAACATGGAAGTACAACTTGGGGAAATTGCAAAGACAAATACACATAGAGCATCTGGCTCTCTCCCAAGTTCTACTGAAGCAAATCTTCGTGGCCAAGTTAACACAATCCTCTTAAGAAGTGGCAAGGAATTAGCTTCTATGTTAGTCAAAAAGAAGGCTAAGGAGAGTGATGTGGTGAGTCCAGAAAAAGATAAGGAGGAAGAAATTCAAAAAGACAAGGTCTCGCAAGAAGAAGTTGCGGAGGAAGAAGAAGTTTACGTACCACCACCACCAATGGTCCCCATTCTGCCTTTTCCTCATAGGGTAAAGCAAAAGTCAGGGATGGATGAGAAATTTCTCCGTTTTATGGAGAAAATGAAGAACGTACAAATAAGTGTCTCTTTTTTAGAGATGCTAGATCAAGTTCCATACTATGCCAAGTTTCTAAAGGAACTCGTCACTAAGAAGAGGAAATGGGAAGATGGAGAGACAATTACCCTTATGGCAAATTGTAGCTCTCTAATCTCAAAAAATCTTCCGACAAAGCTAAAAGATCTGGGGAGTTTTACAATTCCCTGTTTCATTGGTGAAACCAAGTTTCCAAAATATTTGTGTGATTTAGGCGCAAGTATCAACTTGATACCTTTGTCTACATTTCAAAAACTAGGTTTGTGTGAAGTTAAGCCAACTTCTATACTTTTCCAGTTGGCAGATCAAACTATTAAGAAACAATTCGGTATGGTTGAGGATGTTCTAGTTAAGATTGCCAAGTTCATCTTTCCAGTTTACTTTGTGGTTCTTGATTTCTCTGAGGACAAAAACTGTCCACTAATTTACGGAAGACCCTTCCTCAATACTGCACATGCATTGGTGGATGTGCATAATGGTAAATTGGTGCTCTTAATTGGAGATGAGAAGGTTGAGTTTAACATGACTAGTGTTATGTGCCATCCTCTTGATGAAGGTATGTGCATGAAAATTGATGTATTAGATGAGTGTATCCTCGAGTTCTGCAATGAGAAAATCTCTAGAATTGAGTATAAAGAGCTAGAGAAAGAAGAGGAGGATATTGTGGAAGAAGTTAAGGTGAAAATTGACAAGAAAGGTCTACTTGAGGAGCTCAAAATTTACTTGAAATATCGTACTCCACCCTCCATTGTAAAAGCTCCTTTCTTAGAACTGAAAGAGCTACCCTCGCATCTGAGATATACGTTCTTAATAGATGGAGGGAGATTACCAATTATTTTATCAAACAAGCTCACTATGGAAGAAGAAGAGAATGTGCTCACAGTTGTGAACAAACGGATTAAAGCTATTGCTTAGCAAATATCTGATATCAAGGGGATAAGCCTGGAAATTGTGATGCACCACATTCGCATGGAGGATGGAGTAAGGCCAAGAGTAGACCAATAAAGGAGACTTAATTCTAACATGAAGGAGGTTGTTAAGAAGGAAGTGATTAAACTCCTAGAAGCCAGAATTATTTATCCAATCTCGGATAGTGAGTGGGTTAGCCCAATACATTGTGTTCCCAAGAAAGGAGGAATGACTGTTGTGATAAACAAAGAGGGGGAGCTCATTCTAACAAGAACTGTGATCGGATGAAGAGTGTGCATCGATTACCATAAATTGAATGATGCCACACGCAAAGATCATTTCCCACTTCCATTCATTGATCAAATGTTAAAAAAGATTGTGGGGTATTCTTACTATTCCTTTTTAGACAGGTATTCTGGGTATAACCAAATTTTAATATACCCCAAAGATCAAGAGAAGACATCTTTCACCTATCCTTTCGGTATTTTTGCATATCGCAGAATACCTTTTGGATTAAGTTGTGCCCCAGCAACGTTCCAATGTTGTATGGAGTCTATCTTTTAAGAGATGAACAAAAAGATTATGGAAATCTTCATGGATGACTTCTCTGTATTCGCAGACTCATTTGATCATTGTCTTGATAACCTAGACAAGGTATTGAAGAGATGTGAGAAAAAGAACCTTGTGCTTAATTGGGAAAAGTGCCATTTTATGGTAGACAAAGGAATAGTCCTATGGCATAAGATTTCTAGAGCTGGTATGGAAGTCGATAGAGCTAAAATAGAGGCAATAGAAAAAATGGATGCATCAACCACCATTAAAGGAGTTAGAGCATTTCTGGGTCATGCCAGATTTTACTGAAGATTCATCAAGAACTTTTCTCTAATTGCTAAACCTCTAATAAATTTGCTAGTTAAGGAAGTATCCTTCAACTTTGATGAGCACTGCCTTAAGGCATTTGATGCTCTAAAGAAAGCTCTTATCACAGCTTCAGTGATTTCATCATCGGACTAGAAACTTCCTTTCGAAATGATGTGTGATGCAAGTGATCTAGCTTTGGATTGTGTGTTTGGACAGAAGAAAGAGGGAAAGCTCCATGTCATCTACTATGCTAGTAAAGTATTGGCAGGAGCTCATCTCAATTATACAACTACAGAGAAAGAGATGCTTGCGATTGTTTATGCATGTGACAAATTCAGACCATACTTGCTTGGTTGGAAAGTTATAATCTACACTGACCATACAGCTTTGAGATATCTTTTCTCAAAACAAGATGCAAAACCTCGCTTGATGCACTGAATTTTATTACTACAAGAATTTGACTTGTCCATTAAGGACAAGAAAGGAGCTGAAAATGTTGTCGCAGATCATCTATCTAGATTAGAGAAAAGTGACGGTATGGAGATTGAAGGGAATATTCAAGAAGAGTTTCTGGATGAAACTCTTATGATGATGAGTAGAGTAGAAGCTCCCTGGTATGCGGATTATGCCAACTTTCTTGTTAGAGGAATTATTCTGACAGATCTGAGTTATCCCCAAAGAAAGAAATTTCTACGGGATGTTCGGATGTATGTTTGGGATGATCCTTACTTTTTTAAGAGGTATAGTGATGGGGTTCTTCGATATTGCATTGCTAGTTGGGAAGAATGGGAAATATCTCAAATAGCTTCAAGAACCGCATCTAGAGTCTTCGAATGCAGTTTCTATTAGCCTTTCATCTTCAAGGATGCACGTAGTTATGTTGAGCAGTGTGACCACTGCTAAAGAATGGAAAACATCTCAAAGAGGAATGAGATACCATTATATGGAATTTTAGAGATTGAGCTCTTTGACGTTTAGAGATTGGACTTTATGGGTCATTTCCCAACATCATATGGCAACAAGTATATCTTGGTAGGAGTAGACTATGTTTCAAAGTGGGTAGAAGCTTTGGCATCACTGACAAATGATTCTTGAGTAGTTATCTGATTTCTTAAGAAGCTCTTCTTGAGATTTGTAGTGCCACAAGCAATAATCAGCGATGGTGTGTCACATTTCTGCAACAACAATTTGAAGTCCTGCTAAAGAGATATGGGGTAACGCACAAGGTGGCAACACATTATCATCCCCAAACTAGTAGACAAGTTGAGCTTTCAAATCGAGAGCTCAAGAAAATCTTGGAAAAGATGGTCGGAACAGCAAGGAAGGATTGGTCAAACAAGCTCGATGATGCCTTATGGGCTTATCATATAGTATTTAGGACACCTATAGGAATGTCACCGTATAAACTTGTTAATGGCAAAGCATGCCATCTTCTAGTAGAGCTTGAGCATCATACATTTTGGGCCATTAAAACCCTTATTTACGATTATAAAAAGGCTGGAGAATGCAGAATCCTCCAACTTGAAGAGTTGGATGAAATGCAGGACTTGGCATTCGAAAGCTCAAGGCTTTTCAAAGAAAGGACCAAAAGAAGATATGATGCCCTTATCATCAAGAAAGATTTTAAGGAGGGTAGCATGTTCTTCTTTATAACTCGCGACTAAGACCCTTCCTGGGGAAGCTCAAATCCAAGTGGAGCGGCCCGTACCAAATTGTTCAAGTGTTCCCTTTCGAAGCACTTAATTTGAAAAATAGTGATGGGATAGTCTTTCGAGTCAACGGCCAACGATGCAAAATTTACATTAGAGGGGGCGATATTAATCAAGATGCGGAAGTGCAATCGATTAATATGCTATCCAGTGCGTGAACATTTGGAACAAAGTAAGGCTCTTTTACCTGTAGAGAATAAAGAATAGGATGTTTTGCGCTAAGTATATTTGTTTAGTCAGTGTTTTAGTTTCAAGGAAGATCCTGATTGACTTATGTCTCATCATTCTCCGTCGAGCACAAGAGACCTTGAGAATTGAGAGACGAGAAGAAAATTTCTTGAGACACTCTAAAGGAATATCAAAGAGTGCCTTCAAGAGGAGGATGAAGCATTTTGAATTTTGTCCAAGGTGCGGAAAATTAAAGCATTATGGAAAATGTAGCAAGAATAGCACTAACTCGCAAATTGAGTGTATCATGCTACTACATCGTGACCCTATTAGGCTTAAAGCCGAAAAGGTTGCACAAAGAGGTAGTTATCATGGTATGCCATTCGTGAGTTGTGTGAATTGTGAACGTCTAAGTTGCACCTTTGACCCATGCAGATAGGACGTCTGGTTTTCAAGCTTTGTAGGAACGCAGCGTACATAAAAGCCAAAAAAATTAGATTATAGGTCTTTTTCTTATGTTAATTATATATTAGTTTTAGTGTTTATATCTTAAGTGTGAAGTTTTTGTGGATTGTACATATTGGCGCACGCCATATCTTGTAAACATGGAGATTCTGGCGTACGCCAGATACATTTGTGCATGCTAGCAATGCACAAAAAGAGAAATTGGCGCACGCCACCAAACCTAGTGTACGTCAATTTTAGGCAGAACAGTTTATAAAAGTCTCGGGCGTGCGCCATTTTTCATAAGTTTTCAAATTCCAAAAATTCTTGGCATCCAAAACTTCCAAATTTCACGAGCCCAACACTCCCAAACTGTTTACCCACTTCCAAAGGTCCAAAACAAAGTTTATGATGGTGGGTGATGAAGGATCTAGTCACGCAGAGACAGGAGGAAGCGAGCATGAAACCCTTGTCTTCTCTACCAGGTTATGCACCCTCAGACATTCGCGACCGCTACAATGCTCCTTTCGCAATCTTCCATGATTGGGATGGAGAGAGGTATCAAAAATTCTCACGACTTAGTGCCCTTAGTCATTTTATGATTGATTGGGAAGACATGAAGATACTAGGGGTAGATAAACAATTGAGATCAGCTTTTAGGAAGTTAGGGTAGAGATACTTCGAGAATAGGGAGATATTAGCTAGGTAAGAGATTGTTTTAGAGTTTTATTATTTGTTGCAGGTTTCGGCTAATAGACGATCATTTACTGTACGTGTATTTGACACTGACTTTGGCATGGATGAGAGTGCGTTTAACGACTTGTTTAGCCTTAAGGATGGACTAGGTGCGTTAGATTTCACGTCTGCTAGTCAGGCCTATCGAGTATGGCACGAGATTATAGGTTTTGAGCGATATGAGTTGGGGAGGGTGCCTAATGCGCTGATTAGAGAACCATATTTAGGCATCCTCCATTGCTTTATGACTCTAACCATTAGTGGTCAATGGGAGGAGTCTAAAGTCTTCTGATCTTAGCAGTATGCCATTGACTGCCTACGCTATGATATCCCTTTTAGCACCTTCGCTATGATCATAGACTGCTTTGCTAGATCTATTAACGATAGGGAACCTAGGTATCTGTACTTAGGTCATATTATTTCCCGCATTGCACGTCACCATTTTTTAAGTAGTTTGTAGATTTCCGTGGAATGATTTTGGAGCCGGTGCCACTCGACATCAAGAAACTCCACACGAGCAAGCTGATCAAGAAGACGATGACCGATGGAGTTGAGATTGTGGAGTACAAGCCTTAGGAGGAGAGACAGGCTGTCCAGTTATACCTTGGGGCACTAGGAAGGGTGCCAGCATAGAGAGAGGAGCAGCAGGAGCCCAACCATCATATTGAGGCTGGACCGAGTCATCGGGCTCCTGACATACGAGGAGAAATGGACTATTTATGTGACCAGTTGGCTGCGATGCAGGTGTAGCTACAGGGTCACGGAGAGCAGCTTCATAGATATGGCGTGCAATTACAGGACTACGCAGTTAGCAATGCAACTAGATGGGACCACCAATACGACTACAATGCTCTCATGGAGGTCGAGCTTAGAGCTTAGAGAGAGGAGCAGAAGGAGTTCTATGTCGAAAATAGAGCTCACATGGCATTCCAGAGAGAGCATTACGAGCAGCAGCAAGTGCACGCTGAATGGATGCATACCTGGGCAAAGAACTTCGGCAGTGGTTTCATGTTCCCATTGACGATTTGCTATTCTTTGTGAACGTTCTACCGTAATTCTGCTTGATAATGGATGATCGGTCGTTTGTCAGATTTTCCTGGCGTATGCCAGAAATGGGTGGTGTGCGCCACCCTTTGACCAGCCCAGAACTCAGGCACATGCCAACAGTACCTGGCGCAAGCAAAAAGCTAACGGACTACAAACTTAGCATGCAACAATGAGGATGGCGTGCACCAATTCAGCAGCAGAGTTGCAGCGAATTACAATAAGAGTAAGTAGGATTGTCGATCTATAGAGATTGAGGTGTTAGTCCTACTCTAGGGTTTACTTACTTAACTAGGATCAGATTATGAAGTTTGTTATTGAACTCAAGTGATCTAAAGTCTTAAACATACATCATCAAGAGCATAAGAATAAGCACTTAGATAGTTTATATCATAAAACATATTATCAACAAGTAAAAAGCTAAAAGCGAGCTAAGTACCTTAAAGACCAATATAACTAAGTGATTAGGGGGTATACGAAGCATGTGACATAGTACGAGTGTTTCAAAGGCAATCAATCTACACTTTTGTGCTAAAAATATCTAAATTGACCCTTAACCAAGCTTAGAAGGTTAGATATGTTCTTTCGACCCCACCAACCAACTAAACTCAATCAAGAACCAACTATGCATATCAATCAAAGCACAATCAGTAATTAAGGAAAATTTCTCTTCTATCAAAGCAACAGATCATCAAACTAACATTTCTATCAAACCTATCTCTTTTCGGTCTTAAGATTTGACTAAGTATAATAACTTGGTGATCAGACAAGTCAAAGCATGTCATGAAGCTCGTTAATAAGAATATGTTCCCACACATATTAACCCCTCTAAACCATGGCTACATACAAGGCATTAAGACACAAAACTCACAGCAAAATACTCACACATATTTATATAAACACAAAGCATTAACATAGACAAAGAGTAAAAGAGATGGAGACATATCAAGACTCCAAGGTCCCCTTCTTGAAGTCCACGTTCTTCTACCAAAAACAAATATTTACATCTATTTTTGGTCCAAAGTTATGGTCTTCTTTGGTCCACTTCGTCCTCTTTTTTTTAGTTTACAAAGCAAAACTAGCATATATAATAACCAACTAATGTCATAGTAAACTAAATATCTAATTGATGAGTGTCAAAAATACTCATTATTTATACCCTTTTTGTATATCGTACTTTGTATTTTAGGTTGATTTAGTTAGGTTTTAGTTGTCTTAGTGATAGTTTTCATTCATTATGTGTTTATATTGAATTTATCATTTTTCATTAACTTTGTTTGTTTTTAGGAGCATATTCGAGGAGAAATGGAGGATGATCGAGCACACACACGAAGCCAAGGACGAGAGGGAAGTCATAAAGCCAAGGAATGAATTGCACGGTCTTCTAGCGCATGCCAGCATACATGGCGCACGCCAGGTAACTGTTATCCGAACGACAAATCACTCAGACAACCATTTTCACTCAGAGAAGCAAAATCACGAAGGTTGGCGCACGCTAGGTGCACATAGTGTACGCTAGACCAGTCGGGCAGAACAAAAATAAAGCTGAGTGTTGGACAAACAAATGGGGAAAAACTCAAAGTCGGCTTAAGTCTTTTCTAAAGGAAGGGAATGGATATGTATGACTTAGTAGATATTTTTAGGTAGATATTTTAGCTTAGGATATTTTAGTTAGATATTTTGTTTACTATTTGAGTATTTGCCTTAGTATATGTATAAGTCTTTTGTCTTGAGTAGGAGTATGGATGGAAAAACCACCAAACCATGTAGATATTTTCCTTGTGAAGAACATGAAGGAGGGAGGCTTCTTCTCCTTTGATAAGCTTCCTTTCTCTCTTGCTCTTTACTTTGCTTATGCTTATGTTATTTATATTAAGTATGTTTGAGTAGTTAAATATGTGTTTGGTGCCTTGTTACCTTGCATTTAGCCACAGTTTATGAGGGTTGTGTATCTTGAGTATGTGTTCTTATTAACAAGCTCAATACATTGCTTATACTTGCTTGGCCACTAAGCCTTCGTAGCTAGTCAAAACTTGAGACCGAAAGAAGATAGGATTGATGGAAAGATTAGTTTGATGATGAGTACTCTTGCTAGGAGAGAAATCTTCTTAGTGACCTACTGATTGTCCTTTGAGTGGAGCATATAGTTGGTGCTTAGCTTAGTTTAGTTGGTTGGTAGGGTTGAAAGAACATATCTAGCTTTCTAAGCTTAGTTCAGTAGCAATTTAGACTCATTGTGCACGAAAGTATGGTTGAGGTTGCCTTAGATTCACTCGGACCACATCCCATACAATTAAAACCCCCTAATTCTGTTAGTTATGTTGCTGGTTTAGGTACCTTGCTCATTTTAGTATCCTAAGTTATTATTTGTATTTAGTTAGTAAACTAGCAAACCTTTAGCTTTAGTAAAAGTTGTGACTTTTAGGTTTGTTATCTAGACTTAGATCACTTGTGCAATCAACCAAACATCATAATCTGATCGTCGACAAGTTTGTAAACCATAGAGTTGCCTAGAACCTCAGTCTCTATGGGATAATATTTCCTAACTTACTCTGTATTGCTTCTGCTGATAACCTAGCGCATGCTACCCTTAGTTGGCATACGACAGTGCTGCTGTAACTGATAACTTGGCGCACACCACCCTTAGTTGGCGCACGCCAGACAAACCCAAAAAGCAGCACAAATACACCAAATTGGCAGTGATTAATTGGCGCTGTTGCCAGGGACTGAGCTATAGCTCAATTTGGTTTACAAACTTGGATTAGTATATTTTTTTTGTATTTTCTTTTATAGTTTTATTTTAGTTTTGCTAGTTAAGATGGATTCCTTTGGTCGCCATTAGTACAAAGGAATGGGAAGTTCATTGTTAGAAGATGAAGATGAGGATATACGTAAACGAGTGGAAGCAAATCAAAGAAAACTTAATCTAAACAAAGCTCAATTTTGGACTTGCGAATGGTGTGGGTGGTTAGGACATAACAAAAATCAATGTGAAGAATATTGGTTCGATACCCCCCATGGAGCCTCCTCAAATAATGAAACTTTTGCGCTTAACAATGAGGAGCAACATGACACCATTAGTATTCAAATGTGTAGTGGCAATCCTTATTCCTCTAGGTGCAAAAAAGAAATACAACCCTTTAGGTCTGATCCCGTTGATGATAGATTAGACTCATTAGAAGCAAGGATGGATAAGATGATGGAAAATGTTGAAGTTAAGCTCAAAATATTTGAGGACTTGTCTGCCATAACTCAAACTTTTGAGAGAAGGCAAGCTCACTCAGACGATATTTGCTTCAATGCATATGCAAAAGATGCTATCTCATCTTAACCATCTGAGCTAATCCATCATTTATGGGAAGACAATGAAGTGCAAGTAGAGGATGTCAATATGCAAATGGACTTGAAAGTTGAGGAACGATCATACGTTCCTCAACTATCATATATCTATCCAATGCCATTCGTAGAAGCTATATCTAGTTTAGAGAATAAGGCTTGTTTTTGGGATTTTGAAATAAAGGATTGGTACCAAGAAACCCCTACGAGCTTATTGATTCATACCAATGCACTTCCAACAGAGAATGAAAAGAGTGAGGAGATGGAGGAAGAGAAAGAAGAGATTGAGTTTTTAAAGAGCACAATAATGAAGGTTGATGAACATATGACTAGCGCTCTTTTCCTTTTGCATAACTCTAGCTCAACCAAGGATTTGGCGAATATTGAAGATTTTGAGGAAAAAGAAGAAGTCATGCATTTGGAAGAGTCTAGTGTCATCTGCCATAATATTCCACCTTGACTTCAAGATCCAAGAAGGTTTGCTAAACCTTTAATCTTGGATATGGTAAGTGAAGGTAAAACACCCGACCATAATGTTAAACAACCACCCACTCTTGGTTGGGACTGGTTAGTTTTGGGTGAGGATAAAACACCTTTCAATCTTGCGATAAACATGAGTGCTATTAACTCTTTAGTTGATTGACACATATCTGTATTTTTGCGATTGATGGGGGATAAGAAGTTACTCCTATATGATTGTTATGCACAACAATTTATATTGTTGAGTGCCTAGGAGTAGGAAGTTAGAACACAAAGGTGACTGTAGCAAAAATAGCACTAACTTACAAAATGTGCGTACCGTGCTACTACGTCATGACCATATTAGGCTTAAAGCCAAAAAGGTTGTACAGAGATGTAGTTCGTCATGGTATGCTATTCGTGAGTTGTGTGACTTGTGAAAGTCAAAGTTGTACCTATGACCCATATGGATGGGGCGTCTGATTTTCAAGCTTTCCAAGAATGCAGCATACATAAAAGCAAAAAAAAAATTAGATTAGCATGTTTTATTTCTTATATTAGATATATTAGTTTGAGTGTTTTTAGTTTAAGTATGTAGTTTTTTAGGTTCATGAATAGTTGGCACTTGCCTACCGATATGGCGCATGCCATGTTCAGTGAAACCGAGATGATGGGCTCATGCCAACATAACTGGCGTATGCTAGGTTAAGCAAAAAAAAGAATGTTGGCGCATGCCAATGGAACTGGCGTACACCAAGTTCGGGCAGATTCGAGTTTAAAACTCTTAGGCATGCGCCATTCTTTATAAATTTCAAATCCAACTCTTCCCCTCTACCAAAAATCGAAAAATCAACTAAGCCCAATCCTTCCCGACCATTTACCCACATTACATAATACCCAAAACACATTTCTAAATGGCAGATGCTGCAGATTCGTGACAAGGATGCTGAGATAAGCGAGCAAGAATTCCTACGCCTTCACTACCGAGTTCTCCACTCTAAGACATTCGAGACTGCTATGACGCTCCCTTTGCAATCTTTAACGATTGGGAGGGAGAGAGGTATCAAAAGCTCAAACACCTAACTACTCTTAGTCATTTTGTATTGAACTAGAATGATATGACTACTTTAGGTATTGATAGAGAGTTGCAGTTAACGATTAGGAAATTAGGTTGGGATTACTTTGCAAATAGGAGCATTGTGGCTAGGTAGTAGCTAGTCCTAGAGTTCTACTGCACGTTGCAAGTTGCGACGAATAGGACGTCATTCACTACACGTATGTTCGATATCAAATTTAGTATGAATGAAGACCAGTTCAACAACCTCTTCCACCTTAAGTCGGGAGCAGGGACTCTAGATTTCTCACCTCCTAGTCAGGCCCATAGAGCTTAGCAAGAAATTACTGACTTTGAGAGGTATAAGTCACGGAAGGCGCCTAACATGCTGATTAGAGAACCACATTTAGGCATCCTCCACCGCTTTATGACTCTGACCTTCAGTGGTCAATAGGAAGAGTCTAAAGTCTTTCGATCTCAGTTCTACGCCATAGACTGCATGCGCAATGATATACGTTTTAGCACATTTGCTATGGTGATAGACTGCTTTGCAAGTTTGATTAGCGATAGGGAACCTAAGCATCTGTACTTAGGGCATATCATTTCTCCCATTACACGTCACCACTTTTCTGAGTAGTTCACAGATTTTTGCGGCACGATTGAGGAGCCAGTGCCACTAGGCATAGAGAAGCTCTACATGAGCAAGCTGATCAAGAAGACGATGACTGATAGAGTTGAGGTTGTCGAGTACAAGTCTTGGAAGGAGAGGCAGGCAGTACAGATACGCCTTGGGGCCCAGGAAGGGTGCCAGCATAGAGAGAGGAGCAGCAGGAGCAGGCAAGCCCTAGCCATCAATACCGAGCCCAGCATGATGATGCAGGGCTGAGTCATAGGGTGCCTGACTCTCAGGTAGATTTTGACTTTTTACATGACCAGTTGGCTACGATGTAGGTACAACTACATAGTCATAGAGAGCAGCTTCATGGCTCAGCATGCAACTGCAGGACTACGCAGTTAGCAACACAGCCAGATGGGACCACCAATACGACTATAATACTCGCATGGAGGCTGAGCTCAGAGCTCAGAGAGAGGATCAGAGAGCATTCTATGCCGATCAGAGAGCTCATATAGCATGCCAGCAGGAGCATATGGAACAGTAGCGAGCGCACGCTGAATGGATAGGCACTTGGGCGGAGAACTTCAGTAGCAGTTTCATATTCCCACCACCACCTCCTTCAGCTTCTGATGATTGACAAGGAGCACCAATTTCCCTAATTTTGTATTTTTCTTTATTTTTTTCATTATTTTTTTATTTTCTTGTATTTTGACTCTGTTTTTGATTTTTATGTGTTTGTAACTCATTTAATAATTGTGTTATGCTACTAGACGGTGATCCTATTAGGCTTAAAGCCACAAAGGTCACAAAAAGGTAGTCTACATAACAAGTCATTAGTGAGTTATTATGTTGCATGTTTTTTTGTGTATGTTTGTTTTGAGATTGGTTTTTCATATCTTTAGTGACTTGGTACGGAAGTGTTCCCATTGATAGCTCTTCAGGGTTCAATCTCCTTGATGCTTCTTAACGTACTAGGTCATCGAGATAAAACTATCTCACCTTTGTTTTTCTTTTAGATTAGGTGCTTATTAGTATCTTAGATACCTTGAGGACAATGTGTCATTCAAGTGTGGGAGAGAGAGTTCCTTCTCGGAATCTTTCTTTTAGGTTGTTTAGTATGTCAGCATGTTAGGTTGTTTTGTTTAGGTTTAGACTTGGCCTGAATTTTTCAAAAATTTGATCCCCCTTAAAAAATTGCAACTTGTGTTAGAATTTTATCATTTTCTTAGTTAGGAATTTAATTCGAGCACAAAGCCTAGGAATTGGGTAGAAATCTCGCACTCTGTTATTTAGATTAATGGTTTCACTATGTAGACTAGACTAGAGGGTTGACGAGTGTACCTTGTGAGTATTTGAGCTGAAGGAAGAGACATCCATCTCTATATTTTTCATGAGGTGCATACTTAGTTAGTTGATCGAGGTATCCTACTAGTATTTATCATAGTCTAGGTTGCGTGGAAGTTAGTGAGAACACGGGGGTATTTTTTTGACATTGAGCCTAGAGCTTTAAAGACAAAATCCCTATTATATCCTTTGTTTAAACTATTTGAGCCTAGCCTTTTCTTGATCATAGATTAGGAAGCCGACTACAAACCTTATATTATCCATCTTCCTTACCTTTGATCATCCAATTTGAGGACATATAGGTTTGAATGTGTATTGGGTTTAGTTGGTAGCTTGGGTTTCATTTGGTTTATTTTTATTGGGATTTGCATTATGGCCATGTTAGAAGCCGAGTTTTTACCTAGAACGTGCTAAGTATGTATAATTATTTTAGTATGTGAATATTACATATAAAAAAAAGGAGAAAAAGAAAAGAAAAGAAAAAAAAGAGAAAAAGAAAAGAAAAAGAAGCAAAAAAGAATGTGAAGTTCAATAAGGCATGTTTCTAGGAGAAACTCGTTCTTCTTGGTCTTAGTTCATTGGGATATTTGGGGAGTGTGTTTGTTTTTGTTATATATATGAGGATGCTTAGAGTAGACAAGTGATTAGTTGCATCTGTGACATGTCCTTGGATTGGGTGATTAGCTACCATCCATATATTTTACTTTACCTTAACCTTAAGCCCATTACAACCCGATTAAAAGACCCCCTGATCATTAGCAATCATTGTGACTTTTAGATAATGCTGAGTAGGACGTAGGATGCTTTGAGTACATTGACATGTATGCGAGTGATAGGAAGTTGACCATATAGAATATATGAGTGAAACACTTGTCTATCCTCGTGAGGTCAACCTTTTAGTGTCTTTTATGTAGAGTTAACACTTGTTTAAATAATTGAGTGTTGAGATGCCTACTAGTTCGTTATGCTTTGTGTTTTGGATTGATGAACTAACTTAGTTTATGATTTCATTTTGTTACAAGCTGATGTTTTTGAGGGAAGTTAAGTGTAGATCGATTCATGCCGTGTCTTTACCTTGTTTTTTGTTTGTTTGTTTATATTTGATTTTAGTTTAGGTTGTCCACATTTTGAGTTTTGCTTGGGGACAAGCAAAGATTCAAGTGTGGGGGTGTGATGAGTGTCAAAAATACTCATTATTCATACCCTTTTCGTAGATCGTTCTTTGTATTTTAGGTTGATTTAGTTATATTTTAGTTGTCTTAATGATAGTTTTCGTTCATTATGTATTTATATTAAATTTATCATTTTTCATTAAGTTTGTTTGTTTTTAGGAGCATATTCGAGGAGAAGTGGAGGATGATCGAGCACACACACAAAGCCAAGGATGAGAGGGAAGTCACAAAGCCAAGGAATGAATTGTACGGTCTTCTAGCACACGCCAGCATACATGGCATGCGCCAGGTAACCGTTATCTGAATGACAGATCACTCCGACGACCATTTTCACTCAGAGAAGCAAAATTGCGAAGGCTGGCGCACGCCAGGTGCACATGGCGTACGCCAGACCAGTCGGGCAGAACAAAAATAAAGCTAAGTGTTGGACAAACAAATGGGGAAAAACTCAAAGTCGGCTTAAGTCTTTTCTAAAGGAAGGGAGTGGATATGTATGACTTAGTAGATATTTTTAGGTAGATATTTTAGCTTAGGATATTTTAGTTAGTTATTTTGTTTACTATTTGAGTATTTGCCTTAGTATATGTATAAGTCTTTTATATTGAGTAGGAGTTTGGATGGAAAAACCACCAAACCATGTAGATATTTTCCTTGTGAAGAACATGAAGGAGGGAGGCTTATTCTCCTTTGATAAGCTTCCTTTCTCTCTTATTCTTAACTTTGCTTATGCTTATGTTATTTATATTAAGTATGTTTGAGTAGTTAAATGTGAGTTTGGTGCTTGTTACTTTGCATTTAGCCATGGTTTTTAAGGGTTGTGTATGTTGAGTATGTGTTCTTATTAACGAGCTCAATACATTTCTTAGACTTGCTTGGCCACCAAGCCTTCGTAGCTAGTCAAAACATGAGACCAAAAGGAGATAGGATTGATGAAAAGGTTAGTTTGATGATGAGTACTCTTGCTAGGAGAGAAATCTTCTTGGTGACCTACTGATTGTCCTTTGAGTGGAGCATATAGTTGGTGCTTAGCTTAGTTTAGTTGGTTGGTGGGGTCGAAAGAACATATCTAGCTTTCTAAGCTTAGTTAAGTAGCAATTTAGACTCATCGTGCACGAAAGTGTAGTTGAGGTTACCTTAGATTCACTCGGACCATATCGCATACACTTAAAACCCCATAATTCTGTTAGTTATGTTGCTGGTTTAGATACCTTGCTCATTTTAGTATCCTAAGTTGTTATTTGTATTTAGTTAGTAAACTAGCAAACCTTTAGCTTTAGTAAAAGTTGTGACATTTAGGTTTGTTATCTAGACTTAGATCACTTGTGTAATCAACCAAACATCATAATCTGATCTTAGACAAGTTTGTAAACCATAGAGTAGCCTAGAACCTTAGTCTCTGTGGGACGATATTTCCCGACTTACTCTGTATTGCTTTTGCTGATAACCTGGTGCACGCCACCCTTAGTTAGCGTACGACAGTACTGCTGTAACTGATAACTTGGTGCATGCTACCCTTAGTTGGCGCACGCTAGACAAACCCAAAAAGCAGCACAAACACACCGAATCGGTAGTGATCACTAAACTAACTTATCTACTAAAATATCTAACCTAAAATATCTAAAAAGTGGTCTGCCAACTTGTCCCCCTCCTTCACAAAGCTCTAAACCACCTTTGTCAAGTCCTCTATTTGTTTGTTCAACACTCAGCTTTATTTTAGTTCTGTTCATCTAGTCTGGCGTACGCCAGATGCACTTGGTGTGTGCCAACCTTCGCGTTTTTGCTTCACCAAGTGTGAATGGTCGTCTGATTGAACTGTCGTTCGAGTAATGGCTACTTGGCGTGCGCCATGTATGCTTGGCGTGCGTCAGATAACCGTGTATTGTATTCTTTGGCTTTACGACTTCCCTCTTTTCCTTGGCTTCACGTGTCCGCTCGATCGTCCTCCACTTCTCCACGAATATGCTCCTAAAAACAAGCAAAACTTAATAAAAAACAATAAACTTAACATAAACACACAATGAACGAAAACTAACACTAAGACAACTAAAACACAACTAAATTAACCTAAAACACTAAGAACGATCTACTAAAATGACACGAATAATGAGTGTATTTGACACTCATCACACCCCCACACTTGAATCTTTACTTGTCCCCAAGAAAAAACTCAAAATGCGGACAACCTAAACCAAAATCAATTACAAACAAACAAACACAAAACAAGGTAAAGACATAGCATGAATAGATCAATACTTAACTTCCCTCAAAAACATCAACTCGCATCACAATCAAATCATCATCTAAGTTAGTTCTTCAATCCATAACACAAAGCACAACGAACTAGTAGGCACCTCAGCACTCAGTTGTTTAAACAAGTGTTACCTCTATATAAAAGCCACTAGAAGGTTGACCTCATGAGGATAGACAAGTGTTTCACTCATATAATCTGTATGGTCAATTTCCTATCACTCGCATACATTTCAATATACTCAAAGCATCCTACGTCCTACTCAGCGTTATCTAAAAGTTACAATGGTTGCTAATGATCAGGGGGTCTTTCATCGGGTTATAATGGGAGTTTAAGGTAAAGGTGAGGTAAAATATGTGGATAGTGGCTAAACCACCCAATCCGAGGACATGTCACAAATGCAACTAATTACTCGTCTAATCTAAATATCCTTACATATATAAAATAAATAAGGGAAAAGTCCTCCTAGGGCCCTTATGGTTTGACCCATTCTTAGATAGGTCCTTGAAGTTTAAAACGGCGATAACCGGTCCCTGTGCTTCCAATTTTCACATCTGAGTCCTCCCGATCTAGTTTGATTCGAAAATCCA